>MU228157.1:283347-300056 GCA_018584345.1 Thuja plicata | reverse complement strand
AAAAATCTGAAGCATTCAAGATGTTTAAATGGTATAAGGCTATGGTAGAAAAACAAAGTGGTAAGGATCTGAAATGTTTGAGATCAGATAGAGGAGGAGAATTTATATCAGATGAATTCACTAATTTGTATAATGAGCATGGTATAAAAAGATAGGTTTTTGCACTAAGAACACCACAACAAAATGGGATTGCTGAGAGAAGGAATATATCAATAGTTGATTGTGCAAGAACACTAATGATAGATAAGGACATCACCTAGATCTTCTGGAGCGAAGCTGTCAGCACTACTGTTTATACACTTAACAGAGTACAATTGAAGAAAGACACAAAGAAGACTCCTTATGAGCTATGGTATGTTAAAACACCTAATGTAAGTTACTTAAGATCTTTGGTAGTCAATGTTATGTCTTAAAAGATGATAGAAATGGAAATCTTGATGCCAAAAGTGATGAAGGTATTTTTCTGGGGTATTCTACCAAGAGTAAAGCTTTTAAATGTCTAATCAAGGATTCTAACAAAATAGTTGAAAGTGCAAATGTGAGGATTGATGAATTTGTAGAAAAGAATGAGATGAAAAGCACAAAAGAACCAGAGGACTACAACAAGTTTGTATACTGTGAAGAACCCATAACTCTACCCGAGCAATATCAATAAATCTGTCAATACTGCACTAGATAATGAAGAATGGATAAGTGCTATGAATGATGAGATTGAACATATTGAGAAGAACAAGACATGGTCACTTGTGCCAAGACCAGATGACAAGAATTTCATCGATACAAAATGGATATTCAGGAATAAGCTGAACGAGAATGGAAAAGTTACAAGGAACAAAGCAAGACTAGTTTGCAAAGGGTATGCACACGAGAAAGGCATAGACTATGGAGAGACCTTTGCACCCATTGCTAGGCTAAAAAGAGTAAGAATACCACTTGCTTATGCTGTATACATAGGATTCAAAGTATATCAAATGGATGTCAAGTCAGCATTCCTAAATGAAATACTTGAAGAAGAGGTATACATTGAGCAACCAGAAGGGTTTGTAGATCCAAAAAAGAGGAACATGGTATGTAGACCTCACAAAGCCTTGTATGGATTGAAACAAGCTCCTAGAGCCTGGTACGAATGACTTCATTCCTATCTAATAAGTATTGGATTCATAAGGACTAGTGAAAATAGTAATCTTTATTGAAAGAAGATACTGATGCTAACACTTTGATTTGTGAAATATTTGTTGATGACATTATATTTGGAGGCAATGATATGCTATGCAAATCATTTGCTGATGAGATGAGCAAAGAGTTTGAGATGTCTATGTTTGGAGAGATCAAGTTATTTCTTGGTCTACAAATCATTCAACAAAGTGAAGGAATTTTCATTACACAATCCAAATACATCAAAGAGGTCCTGAAAATATTCAAGATGGAAGATTCCAAACTAGTTGGAACACCGATGGCTACTGGATGCAAATTAACAAAGGAAGACAAGTCAACAGAGGTAAATAAGACTTTGTATAGATCAATGATAGGAAAAATCATGTATGTTGTACACACTAGACCAGATATTGCACATGCAGTAGGAATTGTTGCTAGATTTTTTGCTAACCCCAGAGAATCACATATGACTACTGTGAAAAGAATTCTAAGATATCTAAAGAATATAGAGGAATTTGGCATATGGTATAGAGGAGAAGGAAAATTTGAACTTAAGGTGTTTACTGATGCTGATTGGGCTAGAAATCTTGATGATCGAAAGAGCACAACTGGAGGAGCATTCTTTATAGGTGAAAGACTTGTCACATGGATTAGCAAGAAGCAAAGATGCATTTCTCAGTCTACTATCGAAGCAGAATATGTTGCTGCTATTGAAAACTGCTCAAATATTGCATGGATCAAACAGTTGTTGGAAGGTATGCATATGAAGATCACAGAACCAGTGATTATCTATTGTGATAACACCAATGCAATAAACATCTCCAAGAATCCAGTCATGCATGCAAAGACTAAACACATTGCCATCAAGTATCATTATTTAAGAGAACAAGTTCAAGAAAAAAGGTGATACTTGAATATGTGCAATCAAAAGAACAATTGGCTGATATCTTCACCAAGCCACTGCCCAAGGATAAATTTGAGTACCTGAGAAAGAGACTAGGGATCAAACCTATGTCTACCAGTCAGTAAAGGACTGAAGGCTACATCAACCATATATTATTAGAATATCATTCATGATTGATGCAAGCAAAAGATGAAATTCAAAGCTTCATCTATATACAGAAAGGTATATATCAGAACTGAGCACTAGAGCATATTGTTGTATTGATGATGGATAAGGGAAATTCAAGGAATATATTATAGATAGAAGAAAATAGTTATTTCACATTAATGTCAGATATTTATAAAATATTTATTTGGAATTGTTGTCAAAGGGAGAGAATGTATCCATATTATCATCAGAAACTATTCATTATCAGATTACTCCAAAAAGGGAGAGATCATATCCATGGAGAGAGAATTTGTATAAAAGTTGCAAACAAAAGACAATGACATCAAAGAAAAAGAATAGTCAAAAGAGATAAATTGACACAAATAGAGGACACAACACATCAAAAGAAGAAACACAGAAAGCTGCAAGAATCAAATCTAAGCTAACACAAAGTGTACCGGCGGTCAGACATTTTTATCAGTTATCAAAACAAACTATTTCGTAATTTGATGAATCTCAACAATTGTATTTCATATTATATTAGAAATAGTATAGTGTGATAATATAGTATGTTTCCATCAATGCCAAAGGGAGAGATTGATGACATGTAACTGATTGAATGTTTGATAATGTTAAGTTGATGATGATGCAAGACATTAAAATAGTTAATGGTTTATATTGTCATTGATGTCAACTTGATATCATCTATATGGTCATGTACATAATTCCAAATACTTCAGAGAATCAATGGAACAATGATTACGCTTTCAACAATGCATAAAACTCAAGTATTCACTGAGTGATAGACTACAAGGACAAAGTGCACACCATCGGTAAAGGCAGAGAAAAAGTCACAGTGATGCCCGACGAGCAGAAGACAATATTGCCTGACAAAGCAGAATCATAGGATGCCTGATGAACCAAAAATAGAGTTTCTCCATGGATGGAGATCCCTAAGCTAACTAGAGTTACACCGACAAAATTGGCAGTTGTCACCGATGACAAATTATAGAATTGACCAACGGAATAGAGAGTTCAGAAAATGACAAAATATATAGCTGGCAGAGCTTAAGGATAGACTTAACTGGTTGTTTTATTTGTTTTATTTGACCATAGTTAAGTAATTGATTTAAATAATATTTATACAGTTGGCAAGAAGATAACTATGAGATAAATCAGGAGTTAAAGCCGTAAATCACATTGGCTAGAATGTTTTTCACGCCAAGAATGAAGAATTAAGGAATATCATGTCTATATAAGAGACAAGCATAATTAATTTCTATATGCAATCAGATACATGGAAGGGGAGTGAATAGAAAGAAGATGTTGAAGAGAAACTAGTGAAGGATAAACTTCATACAGTCCTGATCAATCAAGCTAAGGGAGAGCTAAAGAATTTTGTAGATACCGACGAACAGTGAAGCACAACATCATAAAGCAGAAAGTGTGGAGCAAAAAAGAATTGAATTGATACATTGATCAAAGAGGTATTGTACTTAAATAGATCTAAAAATCTGCAAATCAAGTTGCATTAGAACAAGGTCATTGTGTTTCAGTTTAACCATTGAAGCATTAAGTCTCTTAACAGAGAAGGACTTAATCATCTTCTATAATTGAGGTATATCCTAACAGATTGCCAAAAAGGTTGATTCATGAAAGTAACATTGAATTTGCATAAAGCCTATTGACAGCCTAAGAAGAAGGTTGATTCAAGGATGGTAGAAGGATTTTCCTAAAGCCTATTGACAGTCTAAGAAGAAGGCAGATTCAAGGATGGTAGCAAAATAGATGCCAGATACTAAGTGACAACCTATGTATAAAATTACTCTAACAAGGTCACACTTAACAGTGTGTTTGTAACCTTTAGCAGGGTTGGCTCCTAATAGGGATCACTCCAGAAGAGTGACAATTTGGGGTACTGGTCCCAGTGGTTTTTCCCTTAACAGGGTTTTCACATTAAAATCCATGTGTTATGTGTGTATGGTTTATTACTTTATTGTTATACATTTCACATATGCATTTTTGGATTGATTGGTATACTCTGCATATTTACTGAGTATCGGTAAATCAGTTTTACTGCTTATTGGTAATCAAGGAGAATAAGGACAGACAAGGTAAATCGACAGACAGTTAATTATTTCAAAATATTTCAAGGCATGCATCTTGTAGGGATTTAATAATCTGAGGTGTATTGATTGGTGGATTAAAGTTTAAAGGATAAATTTTTGAGGCCACTGATTCACCCCCCCTCTCAGTTATTACTAACAGCGTTATCACTCGTTAGGACCCCTAGGAAGTCTGTATGACCCCTTTTGACACATTTCAACACTCAAGTGTGTCCCAAGGGGTTGTATGACCCCTTAGGACATATTTTAGTGTTCTCATGTGTCAAAAGGGGTCATGGAAACTTCCTAGGGGTCCTAGTATGCCTTATCACGTGTTAGGACCCCTAGGAAGTCCTGATGACACCTTTTGACACATTTTAACACTCAAGTGTGTCCCAAGGGGTCATATGACCCCTTAGGACACACTTGAGAGTTCTAATGTGTCAAAAGGGCTCATGGGGACTTCCTAGGGGTCCTAGTATTCCTTATCACATATTAGGACCCCTAGGAAGTCCCCATGACCCTTTTTAACACATTTCAACACTCAAGTCTATACTAAGTGGTCGTATGACCCCTTAAGATACACTTGAGTGTTCTCATGTGTCAAAAGGGGTCATGGGGACTTCATCAGGGTCCTAACGCATGATAAGGTGTACTAGGACCCCTGAGGACCCTCTTTGTCCCTCAGGGACACATTGGAACACTCAAGTGTGTCCCAAGGGCTCCTACGACCTCTTAAGACACACTTGAGTTTCTCAATGTTTCAAAATGGGTCATAGGGTCTTCCTAGTGGTCCTAATGCGTGAGAAGGTGTACTAGGACCCCTTACGACCATGTTTGACCCCTGGGGACACATTGGAACACTCAAGTGTGTTCCAAGGGGTTCTACAACCTCTTGGGAAACACTTGAGTGTCTCAATGTATCGAAAGGGGTCATGGGGATTTTGTAGGGGTCGTACGACCGTGATAAGTTGTACTAGGACCTCTTACCTCCCTCTTTGACCCTCGAGAACATATTGGAACACTCAGGTGTGTCCCAGGAGTTTGTAAGACCGCTTGAGACACAATTGAGTGTTCTAATGTGTTCTTGGGGGTCAAAGAGGGACCTAAGGGGTCCTAGTACACGCTCTCACATGTTAGGACCCCTAGGAAGACCCAATGACCCCTTTCAACACATTGAAACACTTCAGTATATCCCAAGAGGTTGTAGGAGCACTTGGGATACACTTGAGTCTTCCAATGTGTCCCCAGGGGTCAAAGAGGGTCTTAAGGGGTCTTATTACACCTTCTCATGCATTAGGACCCTTAAGAAGACTCCATGAACCCTTTCGACACATTAAAACACTCAATTGTGTCCCAAAGGTTCTTAAGACCTCTTGGGATACACATGAGCGGTCCAATGTCTCGAAAGGGGTCATCGGGACTTCCTAGAGGTCTTAACGCGTGATAAGGTGTACTAGGACCCCTTAGGACCCTCTTTGACCCCTAGGGACACATTGGAAGACTCAAGTGTGTCCCAAGGGGTCCTACGACCTCTTAAGACATACTTGAGTGTTTCAATATTTTAAAATGGGTCATGGGGTCTTCCTAGAGATCCTAATAGGTGAGAAAGTGTACTAGGACCCCTTAGGACCCTCTTTGACCCTCGAGGACACATTCAAACACTCAAGTGTGTCCCAAGGGTTCCTACGACCTCTTGGGACACACTTGAGTCTTCCAATGTGTCGAAAGGGGTCATGGGGACTTCGTAGGGGTCCTACGACTGTGATAAGGTGTACTAGCACCCCTTAGGCTGCTCTTTAACCCTTAGGAGCACATTATAACATTGAATTGTGTCCCAAGGGGTCCTACAACCTCTTGGGACACATTTGAGTGTTCCAATGTTTCAAAAGAGATAATCGAATGTCCCCATGACCCCTTTTGATACATTGGAATACTCAAATGTGTCCCAAGAGGTCATAGGACCCCTTGGGACACAATTGAGTGTTCTAATGTGTCCCTGGGGTCAAAGAGGGACCTAAGAGGTCCTAGTACATGTTCTCACATGTTAGTACCCCTAGGAAGATCCTATGACCCCTTTCGACACATTGGAACAATCAAGTGTATCCCAAGAGGTTGTAGGACCCCTTGGGACATAGTTGAGTGTGCCAATGTGTCCCCAAGGGTCAAAGAGGGTCCTAAGGGGTCTTATTGCACCTTTTCATGTGTTAGGACCCTTAAGAAGACTCCATTACCCCTTACGACGCATTGAAACACTCAATTGTGTCCCAAGGGGTCCTACGACCTCTTGGGACAGATTTGAGTGGTCCAATGTCTTGAAAGGGGTCATGGGGACTTCCTAGGGGTCCTAACGCATGATAAGGTGTACTAGGACCCCTTAAGACCCTCTTTCACCCTCGGGGACACATTGGAACACTCAAGTGTGTCCCAAGGGGTTCTACGACCTCTTGGAATACACTTGAATGTTCCAATGTTTCAAAAGGGGTCATGAGGTCTTCCTAGGGGCCCTAACTTGTGAGAAGGTGTACTAGGACCCCAGGGACACATTGGAACACTCAAGTGTCTCCCAAGAGGTCCTACAAAAGTTCATTTGAAAAAAAAAACTTTACCAAAAAAAAAAATTGGGTACCCGAAAAAGTCAGGTACCCAATTTTTTTCAGGTACCCAAAATTATTAGGTACCCAAAAAAATCAGGTACCCAATTAGGCTTATGCTTTGGTGTTAGGTTTTCCCAAGTGTATTTACACCTAGGCCTACTACAAAGTCAACAAACATTTTCATGCACTTTTGGACGAGTGAAAAGTGGATTTTTCTCACATCGCCACTTTTTGGCCCCCCATGATCTTGCACATACCCATGGAAAGGATAGTAAATTCTTTGAAACCTTTGTTACGAACCAAGTCAAGATTGGTGAAGATAATGGGGAGAAAGTATGAATAATTTATTGAGGAAACACAAAAGGAAGTTGATAAGTTTTAGATGGGAACTAAACCTGAGAAGTCCTCACCTCCCAAGGCTACTAAGCCTAAAATTCTAAAAGGTGAGTCATCAAGAATAGATGATGTAAACCTTGATACATCAAAGGATGAAGACAATATCTATTTTTTCAATCATGTGAAGCAACCAAATTTATTTTTTTCTGGTGTGCCTGTGTCTTTGTACACTTCACAGGATGTTAGTGACCCTTTTGAGAAGAATAATGACATTGCTGGAGGAGTTGTTGGTCTAATAGTGACATAGAAAGAAGAAATAAAGTGAGAAAACCTAAAATAGTGAAGGAAGCAACAGATAAAATTGAAGTGAAACAAGAAACTCATGCATATGTTTCTTCATCTTTATTGTTGGCAAGTGGAGATAGAACTCTGAACACTAATGTTGAGAGTATGGATGAGGATGAGTTGATGAAGCTATCCTTCATCGCATTTGAAAAAGTGAAAGATAGATTTGAGAAAAAAGGTGAGAAGAAGTCAAGGGTAATGGAAAGAGTAGTTGATACTTTCAAAAAATTTCTACCTATACCTCTTGCTTTCCAATCAAAGGAAAATGTAGATAATTTGAACAAGGTACTAGATGACTTTTACATTCATTATGAGTCCTTAGACAAGATCGCTAAAGAAAAGGTAGAGAAGAAGTACCTTGCGAATAAGTTGGAGGAAGTATGGAAGTCTATTTCTTGGGACTTAGGCATATTCAGAAAAACCATTTTTGAAGCAAAGAGTTGTGTGTTGCATGGCATAAATTTTTACAGTTAATGTATAAATCCTATCAGACACATTAAGAACATTACGGATATAATAGCAAAGGACAAAAAAACTATGGAAAAGTTGATGAATAGTTGTGAGACCTCCTCACATACCATATTGGAGTTAGATAGAGAAGTGTCTAGGATATTGGATAAATTGAGTGTTTTAGATATAGAGAAAGGGATATTTGTGGGAAGATTTGGTATGCTGAAGACTTTAATTTCTCCTAAGTTATCAATTCTTGAGATCCACCTTTCAGACATGGAGAAAATAGAGCAGACCCTCACTGCATTCATGCCTACCAAGCTAAAAGTAGTAAATACATCCTCTTTTGCACTAAATTAACTGATTCATGTGAGTTAGATACTGGTAAAGACTTGGTCAGAGGAAGTGAAGATCTTGGAAAGCTCATTCCAGGATGTGCCAATTAAGATGGTACAAAATATTTGGTAAGCAATTTTGTTATGCCACATTTTTGTATACCTTTTCCATTGATGTCAAAGGGGGAAAAGAAAAGATATGAAAAATATACAGATAAGAGATAAATTAATATGTAAAGGAGCTATAGAAGTACAATGTATATTATTTTTGGTATTAACACAATCATTTTTTGCTAAGTGTTGCCATCAATGCCAAAGCGAGAGATTGTTGGAAAGTGGTTCATTTAGGAATATTCTGGAACACTTTAGGGTTTTCATTTATGGAAACACATTTGGTATGGATGGTCACTTGGTGTCAAACACAGTTTTGGAGTTATAGCTTGGAAAATGACTAAGTATAGAAAGCCTAATTACAGAGTATAGCAGTATAGTTTTGGTCAGTGAACATAGTATATGATGAATGAAGACATGAAAGAGTATGAGAAGCTATTTTTCAATGTATATGACCTTCAATTAAGGTTTCTTATGCTTTGGTGTTGATAAAAGTAAGTTACAATATGTTGAAGACATGTGAAGATGGAGTAACAGTGATATAGGATAAGTGAAAGGTTGTGATGATTAAGGGAGTATAATATAGAGTCCAAACGTGCTATGTTGGGTTCAGATTGAGGATTACCTATGTTTTGTTAGTGTATAATTTCTGACTTTTTATTTACCTTTTGTATAAGTGTTAAATCTATTTTTTGATGCATTGGAAGCCGACTAGACATATAATGATGTATATATAGGAAGAGCTTTTTGTGAAGCAAAGTATGAATGTGATGGAATGAATGGATGTGAATAGATGAATGCATTGTGATGTTAGAATCAAACAAATGGTGATGCAAGCTACAACTGGAACTACCTAATCATAGCATATGCTTGTATTTTTCACTATTGAAAAATCATTATAAAAAATCATATTTTTGATTATATGAGAAATGAGCTCAGTATACCTTTAACAAGGTTTTTGTGTTCCTCTAACAAGGAAATGTGCTAATGTAATAATCATCTCCTAACAGGGCTAGGTCTCCTAACATGGACATAATACATTTAGTACATATTTGTGGGTACCATCCCCACCAAGGATTTCCCTTGGCCAGGGTTTCCTCGACAATAAATTAATGGTGTTATGAGTTGTGTGTTTTATGTTTATGTTCTTTTTATTTTAGTAATTATCTTGTTAAGTGGGAATTTACTAAGTTTAAGTTTAAAGTGTTGTAATACAAATTCACCCCCTCTCAATATTACTTAATCCTAACATCCTTGTCTCCGATAATCTTTCTTGATGAGTGGTGTATTGTCACATACTTAGCTAGAATAGGCTCAGTAGGTGGTGGTTCTTCATTTTCATCATTCGGTGGTAGTTCTCTCTTTTTAGCTTCCTCCTCAGTTTGTGCTTTAGGTAAAGTATCATGAACATCAGGTTGAACATATACAAATATTTGGTAGTCCTTGGGTTCCTTCTTCTTGTCTGTATCATTTTTCTCTGCAAATTCATCAACCCTTACTTTTTCACTTTCCACAATTTTGTTAGTAGACATGTTCAAACATTTGTAATCTTTGCTCTTGGTAGAATATCCTAATAATATTCCTTCATCTCTTTTAGAATCAAAATTTCCATTTCTAGCATCTTTTAGAATATAAAACCTACTTCCAAATACTTTGAAATTACTTACATTCAGTTTATAATCATACCAAATATCATATGGAGTCTTGTTTGTACCTTTCTTTAGTTATACTTGGTATGGTGTATAAACTACAGTGTTGAGTGCTTCTCTCCAAAATGTTTGAGAAATACCATTGCCAATCATCAATTTTCTTGCACAATAAATAATGAATATGTTTCTCCTTTCTACAATACCATTATGTTGTGGTGTCCTCGGTGCAAACATTTATCTCTTTATTCCATGTTCAATATAGTAAAGTATAAACTCATTAGATGCAAACTCTCCTCCTCTATCAGATATCACACATTTCAATTTTCTTCGAGTCTCTTTTTCAACTCTTACCTTATACCACTTAAACATTTGAAAAGCATTAGATTTTCTTTCAAAAACATGACATACATTATTCTTGAATAATCATCAACAAATAAAATGAAATATCTATCACCACAGTAACTTTATGTTCTCATTGGTCCACATAGGTCAGTGTGCACTAATTCCAAAATACGTTGTGTAGTGTAAGACTTTCTTGTAAAACTTGACTATGTCATCTTACAACCTTGACATCCTTTGCAAATGAAATTTTTTGGTTTATCCAATCTTGATAGACATCTAACTATAATACCGACCCCTTATTTTTCTTTTTAGTTTCTATTGCTGAATGCTTTTAGGTTTTTTTTTAGGTGTGTGTTGGTTATTTTAGTTGGTTTTGAGGATATTCATGTATTACTTTTCATTATATTATTGATCCATTTCTTAGTGGTGTTATATCTTCTGTTTAAATATGATTTATGGTTATTTCATGATGCTTATGTATATGCTATGATGTCATTATGATTATAATTTTCTAACAATACTAACCCTATATTTGTATGTGCGTGTGGAACATTGTATGTTTTGCTTTTCTATTTGGTGTGTTTGATATGTTGTGGGACAGATTCGTAGTTACTTGCTTCGGCAAGATCCACATGATAAACTAGTCGCAACCATTATTTTTTATATTATATGCATGTATGTTCATCTTTGTGATGATAGATTTGTAGGTACCATGCTACGTCTTCCCTGAATTGGCAGGAGTGAGTGTGCCCTATCACAATATCTCAATGGTAAGGGAGGGGAGATAATATTCAAGCCTAAATCCCTACCCTAAACCATTACTTTTTCCTAGAAATGGACAAGAATCTGACTGACTATCCTATATGAATCCGTCAAAGTGACATGGATTCTTGAGCCTTTCTGTGTGTGCTTGTTGTTTATGTTTTAATTATCTTTCTATTTAGATGGTTTTCAGTTGGATTTATGATTCTTTTGGCTTGTGTGTTTGATGATTAATTTATGGTAATTATTAATGTTAATAATTACACCTTTAATAAGGTTAAAATATTAAATATGTGGTTATTTAAATATTAAATATTAATTAAATACCTATATTTAATTAATTAATTTAATTATTAAGTCTTAATTGAATAATTGTGATTTAATAAATATTAAATCTAATAATTGAAATTAATTGTGCAAATTGAATTATTAAATATTGCTTTAATTTGCATGATTAATTGTTTTAATTTAATTAAAATATTCTCTTGCTTTTTGATTTATAAATTTGTTTTTTATTTAAAAAAAAGTTAAGTTGTGCATTGTTTTAAGATAAATTGAAATTAAAGTATTTCTTTTAATTAATAATTAATATTTCATTAGGGTTGCTTTTTTTTGGAAAACCTAACTACCTGGTTTTCTATATATCTAAATTGAAACTAATTTGGAGGCAAGTTCAATCAGGTGAAAGGAGAATTCAGGTGGTTAACAAATTTGTTGAAAGCTTAGGAGTATTTTGGAATTGTGCTTGCTTTGGGATTTGTGTTGAACCTTATCATCAGTTACTGAGGTAGGATTTTGGAGACTTGTCCAATATCATGAGTTGTATACTGGTACCATATGTATATTGGTTGACATCCTTTCAAAGGATGTATTGCATTGTTATGTATTATTGCATACCCTGTGACTTATGCAGTGGATGTTGATTCGGTTGTATACCTTGGGTATCAGATGTATATGTGGTCTTATCACATGAAATGTATATTATGAATTCAATTGATGTATCCTTTATGTTAGTTCTTTATAATTTTTATTCGTAGATTATTTTTCTTAAGTAATTCTATGTCAAGGAACCCTCAAGATTGTAACTTTTGTTGAGTGGTATTTATGTGTATGGCATGTATCTTATTGTATGGCTTCCGTGTTTTTATCATTATTGTTTGTAAACATTTTTAAAAAAAATCCTTTTAACATAGGGTCATGTTTAGGGTTAGTTCTCCTGGGTTCCCTAGCGGGGCATTACACTAACTCTATTCCCTTTTCTCACTTTAATTAAATTGTCAAAATTCACATGACATAATCTCTTGTGCCATAACCATACATCCTCAATTTTATCATATAGACAACTCTTAGTAGATGTATCAAGGTAAAATAAGTTACCTTTAGATTGTTCTCCAGTGGCAATCAAACTTCCTTTCTGATAAAATAATTTTACCTTTCCATTCTGAAATTATAGTCAATGTCTTATATTGTTTATTTGTGCGACACTCAAGAGATTATACTTTAGTCCTTCAACCCAATAGACATCATCACATCTTGTATTATTCTAGAGAATTATAAAAAATTTACCTTTCACAAGATATGGGGCATCATTACCAAATCTAACATATCCTCCACCATGTTCTTCCAAAGTAGTGAACTTAAGTGTGTCACCAATCATATGTTGTGGACAACCACTATCTATAATTTAGGTATCATTCTTGCTTCCATGTGAGATTAGGGCTTTTTTTTCTTCATGATTTTCTTCATCAAAATTATCCTTGATAACAACATATACAAATTATTCATCATCGTCATCATCATCTGTATCATCATGATTTATTCCTTCATTAGCAATGTGACATGACTTCTTACATTTGTTCTTGAAATCTTAGAATCTCCTGAATTCTTTTTCTCTTTTTTTATCATCTCGGTTTTCTTTCTTCTCATCATTGTCATTGTCAGGGCATCTAGCAACAATGTGACCAATCTTGTTATATTTAAAAAAATTCAAAGGTATCTTACCTTGGTACTTTCCTTTTCCTCTCTATATTCTTCTAGCTAGTAGAGCTTCAAGCTCTTTCTCGTTTATTTCATCTTCGACATATAGTTCTTCTAACTCACTTTTGCAATTCTAAAACCTTTCACTAGCACTACTTACATAACTATCACTTGGTCTAGAATCTATAGAAATTCCAATCTTCAAAGATGATTTAAATGTAGACTCAATCATAGCAGTTGTAGGTAAACTATTATCAAAGTCATTTAGCTCAGAAGAAATCAACTTACTAATAGCATCATCTAGTGAAACAATCATCTGAGGAATGTATCTTAGTTCTTATATTATAGATAGTCGGATGTCATACATAGGTAACAATGCCCTCAACAGTTTTCTTGTTACATCTTCTTCTTCAGTATGTCTTCCAGCACCTCTAATAACATTCACAATTTCCTTCAATCTTGCACTGTATTGTGCAATAGTTTCACCTTATTTCATTCTCATAGAATCAAAATTGTCTCTGAAACTTTCAAATTTTGCCTTCTGAACACGTTGATTGCCACCATGTACCAATGCAATCTTATCCCACATCTATTTTTTTGTATCACATCCTTTATGGTCATTGAACTCAAGGTTAGTGAGAGAAGATGATATCTTAATCATAACTTGTGTGTGATCTTGTCTTTCTCTTATTTTCTCAAGTGTTATAGGCCCAAATGGTGGTGGTGAATACTCATTGTCAAGATAGTATAGTTCATACTCTCCAATCCTAGATAAGTTCAGCCTCATTCTGTTTTACCATGTAGAGAATTTATCATTATTCAAATTTGGTTCCTCCCTCTTATACATTTTTGGATCTTTAACTTAGGTCTTTGAAACTTATCTCTTTAGAGTACTCAGCTCTTATATCAATTCTTGGTTTATTGAGAGGGGGGTGAATAAGAAAACAATGAATCTTTAAAATATTGAAACTTAAACATCGATTCAACTCGGTAGGATAAACCTCTACAATAAACGAATCAGGAATAACTTAAGAGATTTGCAAATATCATGAACAAAAAACATGCAACACATATAACACCAGTGTTTAATGAGGAAACCCAATTTGGGAAAAACCCTTGTGGAAATCATCACCCAAAAAATGAAAATACTCTTCTGAAGTTTGCTTGGTTTAAAGCCAATCCTGTTAAAGATTACAATGCACATTGTTAAATGTGACCATGTAAGGGGATTTACCTCAGATCTATTAAGATCTTTACCCTGTTAGGAGTGGCATGGTTAGAGGGATTTGAACACTCTTTTAGAATGTCACCTTTCACAAGGATTTTATAAAAATACTGTTAAGTCCACTCTGTTAAGAGATTTATCTACTACAAATGTTAATAAGAAACAATATATAATTTGATCTATAATATTGAAACTACCTCTTTCTTGATTAGATCCCTTATGCGCTCTATGACTACTGGCATCAGTATTTCATCTGTCTCTTCTCTAGACTCAGATTTCTCCTTTTGTTCTTCACTGCTTCACTGAGTAGCACACCCACACTTCAACTTGCTAGCCTCAACTTCATACGATATCATTCTTTATATAGAATCTATTTTTGCCTCTTAATCTCCTTGATTAGGTTTTCATTCAATTACTCCTAGCCATCAGATAATCCTTATGGACCAATTCAATTAATTTGATACTTGGTGAACCACTTCCCATCTCCTCGAGACTTGAACTATTATTGGAATCAATATCATCATTGTTTCTTCTTAATCTTTACCATAGATTATCACCTTGATTTTTCCTAAATATAGATCTTTGTAACTAACTTCTTCTTCATCCTTGGAATCTTCCAGATCACGGTGGGTCACCATTAAATACATTCTTATCCTTGTTTATAACAACTATTGCACTCGGTAACTAACTTCTAAACTCTGTGTCCTTTCTCGCTCAGTGGCTCAGTGTCTCGGTGTCTCTTACTGACAAACACATCCCTTTTACTGACAAACTTCATCCTTCTCGGTAACTAAACAATTTTATTTTACTGACCTGTCCAATTCGCTTATCGACTTGATAACTTCAAATGTAAAGTAGAAAACAAGTATATCAATATAAACTTATCATTGTTTGATCTTTATTAACTGCCCAATTAAATCATACTTCGAAAGATATGGAAAGTCAATATGAACCATAAATTAATTGGTTGACATCAATGAAAAAATAACAACTAATCTAATCCTTTCTACGATCTTGTATACCTCTGATCTCGGTCTTCATCATCATCTCCATCAGTTGAGTAACAATCTCATCTAGTGTTTTTAACATACCTAAGGAAAATTACCAAATCCCAAGGGTCGTGTTCTCTTAAGTCAACCTCCTCGATTGGATGAACTTTATGGTCATCAAAATCATCAGAAACAAAATCTTTTAGTCAAGAAAATATCCTAAAATGACTTGATGAAAAATTAGATTCCTTCTAATGCTTCAAAGTGAACTATTTCTAGAGTGATTGTCCTCTTTAGTACTTAGTGAATAGGGAAAAAGTGATCATAGACTAACATGTACATTAACCTTGGATTAATACCTTTTCCATACAACATTAGAGGCATGGTTGTGCTTGACATGTTGTCTATAAGGAAGAGACATGATGTCTTTAACTCACACTTATGTTGATTACATGTGATTGTAATTGGTTTTGTGTGTTAATTTTTGTAAAATGAATAGATCTAATAGAATACAACATGGATAATAAAAATAGTAAGGTGGCTCTAGTATGAGAACATGGAGAGAAATGTGGCACTAAAATTTTGATGTGATTGTGTTGGGAAAAAGCAGTGAGTTCCCTAGTATAGAGTCTTCACGAGATGAAAAGAAATGGAATTAGGAAGTTGTACACAACTCTCTCCTAAAAATATGGGTCAAAGTAGAAAAGAAAGGGTGTTGGGGCCCATATCTTGATGGTTTTTATTCATTCAAAGTTTAGCATTATATGTCATTTTCTAATGTATTGCTTTGTAACTTTTCTATTGTTATATTTTCACATATAGACAATAAAAAATTGTTGCATTGTATAGGAGCTTGCCTAGGTCAAACCATGTGTGTGTGTTCCCACCTCCATAATAATAATGATGAGATAAAATATGTTCCCTTGCAAGGACAAAGACTAAATAAATGATAAATTTTGAAATGACAAGCTTGCTATAGTTATGAAACCCTCTCAAGGAATTCCACACAAATGATCAATGTAGTGCTCCTTGAAGTCTTGCAAAAGGTTAGTATGTAACATGATGAAAAAATGAATAAGAAACATGAAACTTGTGGTGATGCAGAGCATCATACAAACCACTCAACATCTAGGATCTTGATGATCCCATCTTTATTTAATCATTGAAATAATTGAAAAGAGGAAAATACTATCTTCTTTCACAAGATCAATCAACAACAAAATACTTGTTTGCTTCCTTTAACAAACAACTTCAATACTGTCCCAAGTTTTACAGTTTCC
>MU228157.1:255006-283297 GCA_018584345.1 Thuja plicata | reverse complement strand
TCATCTCACAAAATCTTAAGGTCTGGGGACCCCATTTGATTCCTCAAACAATTATTGTTTCAGACTGAAAATTCTGATCCATATCCCTGTCATAATTCAGAATTAAAACACCAAACCCTGCCTAGGGAATCTCATATCTTTCTCAAAAAAACTCCAAATGAAACCAAACTGATTCCATATAAATAATTTATGAATCTAGTTTCATAATATTCAAGCCATTAAATTTTTCCATGGTTCAATCATGAGATAATCACAAACCCTCGCCTATAACTCCATTTAAGAAAGTTAAAAAATAGTTTTTACACAAATATTCATAACTTTCACCAATATTAATAAAAATGACTCAAACCAAAAGGAAATGAAATTTTATTCACATATCTTTCAAATTAATCCAAATAGAGATCTTAAATCCTCCATATGAGTCTGTACCAAATGTTGCATTATGACTGTTCTCAGGAAGTTTGAAATCTGCAAACAACAACTTTCACCAAAACGTCCATAACTTCTTCATTTCTCAATGAAATCACTCCAAACCAAAACAAGAAGGAAGTTTATTCACTCTAATTTTTATCCATACATTTTATACAATGTTTCCAGGCCTTATAGGTCCGTAAAAGGCCTAAAAATAACATAAAAATAGTGAAACCAATCAAAATAACGAAGTTTGAATACACCCAAATTGTTTCAAAATGTTATCCTTCTTCTCCTTCCTTCCATTAATGATTTGGTTCGACCATAAAATGGTATTTAAAGAATATTTTACATTTCAAACCTCCCTAACTACCCCATAACTGATGGAAAACCAAATTTACATCTTTTTGTTGCATTTTGACAATTTTTTTGCTTGACAACATTTGTTGTCAAGTTGACAACTTTTACAAAATGACCTTGCAACTTTGTAGAAACCTTACAAACATGTCACAATAGAATATTAATGACATTTTACACCATTTCCACCCTTCCATGGATGAGTTTACATCATTTGACCTTTTTGACCAATTTAGGCCTTAAATGGACAACTATGACAATTTTGACAAAATGGCTCATTTAGCCTTACATCAATGGACTCAATACATCACAAATAAACTTATGATATAAAATTTACTCAAATGGATCATGTTATGATATTATATTTCTTTTGGAACCTCTTGGTTCTTCTCTATGTACCTGGGTGCTCCTGCACCATGTGGCTTCACTGTGATAATATTATAGACATAGAAATGCCTAGCTTGTTGCTCCTTGCATAGTTAGATCAAACTGGATTGTAGTGCTACATAGATCTTATGAAGGATAAACTATGTTCTTTATGTAGGAATCAGAAAGTTTTTTTTTTAATTATTAAATCAAAAGGTGACACATAACAATAAAATGCAAAGATCAAGAGAAAATGGCAAAAGGCAAAGGTCGACACTTGAAGTGTACACTTTTTTTAGCCGTTTTGTGAAGACTACATGTTGGGCCTCCTTCTCCTCCGAAAATAGGTCCTCCAAAGGGGATACTCAAACATTGAGGTTTGTGACATAGGACGTAGTCTCAATTTTAACATTTGATATCAAATCAAGTGTGGGATTATAATGAACTTTAGGGCAATTTGGAGCATAAATGAGCTTAAAATGTAGGGGTACACACATTGAAGCAAGTTCCAAATAGAGTGTGGAATTGTTAGGGTAAACAATTTACGACAACACACTTAGAATATAAGAATAATAGTTAATGATAAATAAATGGATATTGAATGTGTTTAAATATATCAAAACTAGTGAAATAGGCCCGAATCAACAAATATTTTTATTATTATTTTAAAAAAATTATTTTTATTTTTATCATTATGGGTGGAAAGATGTAAGCATAAAAATGACTACGTATAAGAATATGCAGATATGTTCAATATCAGATTTGTTATTTGAGAACGAAGGTAAACAAAAATAGGTGAAATAATGGGAAAAAACTAAGACTTATCTTTTAGGACAACGAAGTTCTATACACGTACTCCATTAGAACAACGACAAGTGTTCCCGTAGGTGTCAAAGTCTAGAAAACGTGGCAAGCTCACATAACACGAGCAGGCTATATATATTCACCACTTCGGAAATGTGTCACTCAACTCATCATTTCATTGCATTGCTTTCAGTGTGTCGGTGTGATCGAATCAAGTTTTCAGTTTACAGTTTGTATTTTGTTCAGAAAAGAAGAAGAAAAGGCAAGATGTCAGGAAGAGACAATGCCTCTGATGCTGCTGATCGTGCAAAGGGTTATGGGCAGGAGAAGAGTGGCCAAGCTCAACAGCAAGCCCAAGTAATACCATTCTTCAATATTGTTACAATGCATTTGTTATGACTGAATTTGTGTTTATAGTGTTCTGTGTTTAAACTTTCAGGGTGTGAAGGAGACTGCTCAACAAAAGGCTGCTGAAGCGAAGGAAAAGGCTTCCCAGACTTCCCAGCAGACGAAGGAAAAAGCTTCCCAGACCGCCCAGCAGACGAAGGAAAAAGCAGGAGGAACTGCTGAAGCTGCCAAGGATAAGGCCTCTCAAGCCTCCCAGACTACTGCTGAAAAGGCTAAGCAGGCCAAGGAACAAACTGGCTCTATATTGCAACAGGTTTGCCATTTCTTCCTTTTTTTGAACTGCATGAAAATGGTGTAAAAATTTTAGTCTTCCTCCTCTGGTTTCTCTTTATTGGTGTTTACATTGTTTTGATTGATGGGTATGTTTGTCCTGATTGATGGATATGTTTATTCTTTGGTTTGAAGATGAAAAAGTTGAAATTTTTAGTCTCCTCTGGTTTCTCTTTATTGGTGTTTCCATTGTTTTGATTGATGGGTATGTTTGTTTTGATTGATGAACATGTTTCATCTTTGGTTTGAAGATGAAAATGTTAGAAATTTCTAGTCTCCTCTGATTTCTCTTTATTGGTTTTCCATTGTTTTGATTGATGGGTATGCTTGATGGGTATGTTTGTTCTGATTGATGAACATGATTCATCTTTGGTTTGAAGATGAAAATGTTAGAAATTTCTAGTCTCGTCTGATTTCTCTTTATTGGTTTTCCATTGTTTTGATTGATGAACATTGTTTCTTCTTTGGTTTGAAGATGAAAATGTTGAAATTTATTGGTGTTTCCATTGTTTTGATTGATGGGTATGCTTGTTTTGATTGATGAATATGTTTCTTCTTTGGTTTGAAGATGAAAATGTTGAAATTTTTAGTCTCCTCTGGTTTCTCTTTATTGGTGTTTCCATTGTTTTGATTGATGGGCATGTTTGTTTTGATTGATGAACATGTTTAGACTTCTTTGGTTTGAAGATGAAAATGTTTGAAATTTTTTTTTTGTCTCCTCTGGTTTCTCTTTGTTCGTGTTTTCATTGTTTTGATTGAGGGGCATGTTTGTTTTGATTGATAAACATGTTTCTTCTTTGGTTTGAAGATGAAAAAGTTGACATTTTAGTCTCCTCTGGTTTCTCTTTATTGGAATTTCTATTGTTTTGATTGATGGATATGTTTGTTTTGATTGATGAATATGTTTATCTGTTTTTTTATATTGTTTTGATTGATGGGTATGTTTGTTTTGATTGATGAATATGTTGATCTGTTTTTTGAAATTTGTGGGTATGTTTATCTACAGGCTGGGGAAAAAGTGATGGGAGTTGTGCAGGGAGCAGCAGAAACTGTGAAGAAACCCTTCTCTGGAGGCAATGATGACCAGCGTGATCAGCAGCACTGACCACTGTTCAGTGATGACCGGTAGAAGATATTTAGTGTCTTGTTTTAGTGCAGCTCATCTGCTTGTGTTTGTGTAGTTTCTGTGTATAATAAAATGGGCGGTTATTGTCTGTAGACAATTCTTCGTCAATATCAATCAATCAGTTTTATGTTGTATTATCAGTCTCAGTCTTTGATTCAGTTTTGCCACCACTTCTGGTTCTCAATTGATATGTTTCATCTTTACCATTTTATCTTAAATGGTGAAAAGATGAATCCCGAGTGGGAGGTGTATAGTTGCAGATTAAATGGCTGGAATTTGTGAATTTGTTGTGAAACGTTTATGAGATAATGAATTAGTGATTTAATATTTGATGTGTTAAGCATTATATATGGTAAGACAGTGTAGTCTGCAAAATCCATTTTTTATTAATCTTGTTTACTTCATTTTTCTGTTAATCTTATTTACCTCTTGCAAGCATGAGTGAAACTCAATTTTTAATCTGAAATCCCCTAAATTGGGAGCACGATTTATAATTTGGCAATAGGGAACAATTAATAAATATTGAAGAGAGTATATATTTTCATTATTGTTTCCCTTGGTTAGAATGAGCACTCTTGTAATGGAAAATCTTGTGGCAAATACTGCTATATTGTGAAAATCTTGTACGAATGCCTGCTATATTGTGGGAATCTTCCTCGAATATCAAATGTTGTAAAGTTAATAATGAAGACAGAGACTTTGTGGTTAGCTTTTATGATATATTCAGTTCTGATGTAATTTGGATAAGGGTGGGATTTTTAGTTTGGATAATGATGGGAATTTGTCTAATCATACTTCATTCGGGAAGTTGACTATATTTACTTTGCATAGCTCATTTTGTATGAATATAATTCTAACTTTTCTGGATTAATCTACATCTGCTAAAAATAGAGGATAATACGTTTCTTAATTAGGTAAGGTATTCCTGATTACATCTCTCCTTGGTTCTGATTACAGATTTGGCATACGGGATTATGAAGTGGTAGGCTGCATATTTGATAATAGGTTAAAGTTTGTGGTCATATGGAAATGCAATTAAAAAGGATTAAAAAGGTTGACGAATATGGTTTTTACATGCACAATGGTCTCTTTCTTTAATAGTATAGTAAGACTTTCTTTAATAGTATTTACATGCAATAAGACTATCATTTTTTATATTCAATATATGTTTATCATTTATATGCTCAATCTACTTTTGCAAATGGCATTATCTAATGATAATTTATGTTGTATAATAATCTAATGATACTTAATTTATGTTTACAAAAATGGCTCTTTAATAACAAGACTTACCATTTGTATGTATTCTTATTATTCCATCTTTAAAAATAAGGCTTACCTATACTTATTATTCTGTCTTTAATAAGACTTATTCATTCTTTATACTTATTCATTCCGTCTTTAATAAGACTTATTCATTCTTTATACTTATTCATTCCGTCTTTAATAAGACTTATTCATTTCGTCTTTAATAAGACTTATTCCGTCTTTAATAAGACTTACCATTTGTATTTATTCTTACAAATAAGACTTACCTATACTTATCATTCCGTCTTTAATAAGACTTATTTAACATCATTCCATCTTTAATCTTTAATAAGACTTATTTAACAACCCTTTGTTTTGTTAAGGTATTATATGGGTTATTAAACTTTTTAATAAGACTTATTTAACAACCCTTTGTCTTGCCAAGGTTTTGTCTTGTCAAGGTATTATATGGGTTATTAAACTTTTTAATAAGACTTATTTAATAACCCTTTGTCTTGCCAAGGTTTTGTCTTGTCAAGGTATTATATGGGTTATTAAACTTTTTAATAAGACTTATTTAATAACCTTTTGTCTTGTCAAGGTTTTATATCGGTTATCAAACTTACAGACTTATTTAACAACCCTTTGTCTTGTCAAGGTATTATATGGGTTATCAAACTTTTGTCGATGGGCACTTCACACTATAAAAAGGAAATGACTCTAATACATTCCATGACATTCTTTAATAAGACTTATCATTTGTATAAAGACTTAATAGACTTATCATTTGTATATATTCTTATATTCTATCTTTAATAATACATTCCATTTGTCGATGGGCACTTCACACTATAAAAAGGAAATATATGGGTTATCAAAGTTTTGTCGATGTACACTTCACACTATAAAAAAAGGAAATGACTCTAATACATTCCATGACATTCTTTAATAAGACTTATCATTTGTATAAAGACTTAATATACTTATCATTTGTATTTCTTATATTCTATCTTTAATAATACATTCCATTTGCCAATAGGCACTTCACACTATAAAAAGGAAATATATGGGTTATCAAGGAAATATATGGGTTATCAAACTTAAAGGAAATATATAGGTTATCAAACTTTTGTCGATGGGCACTTCTCACTATAAAAAGGAAATGACTCTAATACATTCCATGACATTTTTTAATAAGACTTATCATTTGTATAAAGACTTAATAGACTTATCATTTGTATATATTCTTATATTCTATCTTTAAAAATACATTCCATGACATTCTTTAATAAGACTTATCATTTGTATAAAGACTTAACAGACTTATCATTTGTATATATTTTTATACTCTAATTTTAATAATACATTGAATCATGAAATTCTTTAATAAGACTTATCATTTGAATAAAGACTTAACAGACTTATCATTTGTATATTTTTTTATTCTATTTTTAATAATACATTCCATGACATTCTTTAATCAGATTTATCATTTGTATAAAGACTTATTATTTGTATAAAGACTTAACAGACTCATCATTTGTATATATTTTTATATTCTGTCTTTAATAATACATTCTATGACATTCTTTAATAAGACTTATCATTTGTATAAAGAATTATTATTTGTATAAAGACTTACATGAAATTCTTTAATAAAACTTATCATTTGAATAAAGACGGTGTATAAAGACTTAAGACTTAATAGACTTATCATTTGTATATTTTTAATATTCTATTTCTAATAATACATTCCATGACATTCTTTAATAAGACTTATCATTTGTATAAAGACTTATTATTTGTATAAAGACTTAACAGACTTATCATTTGTATATACTTTTATATTCTATCTTTAATAATACATTCTATGACATTCTTTAATAAGACTTATCATTTGTATAAAGAATTATTATTTGTATAAAGACTTAATAGACTTATCATTTATATATATTTTTATATTCTATCTTTAATAATACATTCCATGACATTCTTTAATAAGATTTATCATTTGTATATATTTTTATATTCTATTTTTAATAATACATTCCATGATATTCTTTAATAAGACTTATCATTTCAATAAAGACTTAACAGACTTATCATTTGTATATTTTTTATATTCTATTTTTAATAATACATTCCATGGCATTCTTTAATAAGACTTATAATTTGTATAAAGACTTTGTATAAAGACTTAACAGACTTATCATTCTTATATATTTTTATAGGACTTATTTAACAACCCTTTGTCTTGTCAAGGTTTTATATGGGTTATCAAACTTAAAGACTTATTTAACGACCCTTTATCTTGTCAAGGTATTATATGGGTTATCAAACTTTTTAATTATAAGACTTATTTAACAACCCTTTGTCTTGTCAAGGTTTTACATGGGTTATCAAACTTAAAGACTTATTTAACAACGCTTTGTCTTGTCAAGGTATTATATGGGTTATCAAACTTTTTAATAAGACTTATTTAACAACCCTTTGTCTTATCAAGGTTTTATATGGGTTATCAAACTTAAAGAATTATTTTTCCAACCCTTTGTCTTGTCAAGGTATTATATGGGTTATCAAACTTTTGTCAATGGCCACTTCACACTATAAAAAAGAAATGACTCTAATACATTTTGTGACCTTCTTTAATAAGACTTATCATTTGTATTTAAAGACTTAACAGACTTATCATTTGTATATATTCTTATATTCTATCTTTAATAATACATTCCATGACATTCTTTAATAAGACTTATCATTTGTATAAAGACTTAACAGACTTATCATTTGTATATATTTTTATATTCTATTTTTAATAATACATTCCATGACATTCTTTAATAAGACTTATCATTTGAATAAAGACTTTGTATAAAGACTTAACAGACTTATCATTTCTATATTTTTTATATTCTATTTTAAATAATACATTCCATGACATTCTTTAATAAGACTTATCATTTTTATAAAGACATTGTATAAAGACTTCTTATATTCTATCTTTAATAATACATTCCATGATATTCTTTAATAAGACTTATCATTTGAATAAAGACTTTGTATAAACACTTAACATACTTATCATTTGTATATATTTTTATATTCTATTTTTAATAATACATTCCATGACATTCTTTAATAAGACTTATCATTTGAATAAAGACTTTGTATAAAGACTTAACAGACTTATCATTTGTATATTTTTTATATTCTATTTTTAATAATACATTCCATGACATTCTTTAATAAGACTTATCATTTGTATAAAGACTTATCATTTGTATAAAGACTTAAGACTTATCATTTGTATATATTTTTATATTCTATCTTTGATAATACATTCCATGACATTCTTTAATAAGACTTATCATTTTTATAAAGACTTAACATACTTATCATTTGTATATATTTTTATATTCTATTTTTAATAATACATTCCATGGCATTCTTTAATAAGACTTATCATTTTTATAAAGACTTAACAGACTTATCATTTGTATAATTAACAGACTTACCATTTGTATATATTTTTATATTTTATTTTTAATAATACATTCCATGACATTCTTTAATAAGACTTATCATTTGTATAAGGACTTATCAGACTTATCATTTGTATATATTATTATATTCTATCTTTAATAAGACTTATCATTTGTATATATTCTTATCATTCTATCTTTAATAAGACTTATCATTTGTATAAAGACTTATCAGACTTATCATTTGTATATATTCTTATATTCTATCTTTAATAAGACTTATTGTTCTGACTTATCATTTGTATATATTCTTATCATTCTAGCTTTAATAAGACTTATCATTTCGTCTTTAATAAGATTTATTTAACAAACCTTTGTCTTGACAAGGTATTTAACAAACTTATCATTTGTATACATTCTTATATTCTATCTTTAATAATACATTCCATGACATTCTTTAATAAGACTTATCATTTGTATATATTCTTATATTCTATCTTTAATAAGACTCATTATTCTGACTTATCATTTATATATATTCTTATCATTCTATCTTTAATAAGACTTATCATTTCGTCATTAATAAGACTTATCTAACAATCATTTCATCTTTAATAAGACTTATTTAACAAACCTTTGTCTTGTCAAGGTATTTATAATACATTGGGTTATCAATCTTTTGTCATGGGCTCTTCACACTATAAAAAGGAAATGACTCTAATACATTCCATGACATTATTTAATAAGACTTATCATTTGTATGGTATTTATAATACATTGGGTTATCAATCTTTTGTCATGGGCACTTCACACTATAAAATGACTCTAATACATTCCATGACATTCTTTAATAAGACTTATCATTTGTATACTAATCTAAAAGGAAATGACTCTAATACATTCCATGACATTCTTTAATAAGACTTATCATTTGTATACTAATCTAAAAGGAAATTACTCTAATACATTCCATGACATTCTTTAATAAGACTTATCATTTGTATGCTAATCTAAAAGGAAATGACTCTATCTTTAATAAGACTTATCATTTGTATACTAATCTAAAAGGAAATGACTCTATCTTTAATAAGACTTATCGTTTGTATACTAATCTACAAGGAAATTACTCTAATACATTCCATGACATTCTTTAATAAGACTTATCATTTGTATACTAATCTAAAAGGAAGTGCATCTAATACATTCCATGACATTCTTTAATAAGACTTATCATTTGTATACTAATCTAATGATGCTTGTCTATGTTCACAAAGTAACTTCACACTATAAAAAGGAAATGACTCTAATACATTCCATATGACATTCTTTAATAAGACTTATTATTGAGTCTAATACATTCCATGACATTCTTTAATAAGACTTATCATTTGTATACTAATCTAATGATACTTGTCTATGTTCACAAAGTAACTTCACACTATAAATATCATTTGTATACTAATCTAATGATACTTGTCACTTTCACACTATAAAAAGGAATTGACTCTAATACATTCCATATAATAATCTAATGATACTTATCTATGTTCACAAAGTAACTAATGATATCTATCACGCTGTTAAAGAATTTTTTTGTTCCAGAACCTTTCTCTAGGAGATTAATGCGACCTTTATTGCTTTAATTCCTAAATCCCCTGGTGTTGATTTTGTTGAATCTTTTTGACCAATCATCCTTTGTAATTCAGTGTACAAAATTTTCTCTAAGGTTCTTGCCCTTAGGTTGCTAGCTATTCTTCCTAATATCATTTCTCCCCAGCAGAGTGGCTTTGTTCCGGGGAGGCAAATATTGGATTCCATTATGGAGGTTCATGAAGTCATTCACTTCACCCACTCTTCCTCTAATCATGGTTTCCTGTTGAAGCTTAATCTCTCGAAGGCCTATTACCGGGTGGACTGGGAATTTTTAATCAAGATTCTTCAATCCTTTGGTTTCAGTGAGAAATTGTTGCATCTTGTTTCCCAGCTTATCAGTACCTTGATGGCTATTGATCTTGTTAATGGTTCCTCTTCCATATTCTTTAAGCCTACTCGTGGGCTCTGTCAAGGGGATCATCTATCCCTTATTCTCTTTGCTATCTTGGCGGAAGGTCTTGGTTGCTATTTTCAGAAAATGGCCTCTGAAGGTTCCCTTCAGGGCCTTATTCCATCCTCTTCTTCGAGTCCTTTCTCTCATGAACAATTCATTGATGACACGGTGATTATGGGGTCTTATTTTATCTAGGAAGCTAGGAGGATTAAAAAGGCCCTTATTATCTACTCTTCAGCTATAGGTCAAACTGTCAATTGGCAGAAAAGCTCTATGTTCTTTATTAATACTCCAGTGGATAGGCAAAACAGGATTGTTCGCATCTTGGGGTGTGACATTGGTTCTTTGCCTGCGTTCTATCTTGGTGCCCCTTTGCGGTTAAAACCCCCTTACTCTCTTTGGGCAGGTATAGTCGACAGATTTAATAGGAAATTAGCTGGTTGGAAAGGAGCTCTTCTTAGCTAAGCTGGTAAACTTCAAATTTTGAAGGCTTAGACTACAAAGCCTCCCCATATATGCAATGAGCTTATTCAGGATCCTAGGAAAAATTGTCGAAGTGATAAAATCTATTCAGAGAAATTTCCTTTGGTCTGGAGTGGAAGACAAAAAGAGACTCACCTTTGTGGCATGGGACAAGGTTTGTACCCTGAAGAAATGGGGAGGGCTGGGGATTAGGCCCCTAAATTTTATTAACCAGGCTCTTCTGGCTAAGAAAATTGGGTGTATATATGGTGAAAATAAAGAATGGAATGACATTATTAAAAAAATATATCTCTTCTCATTCCCTCACATGTCAGATTTTATGAAGTCTAATGTGAAGGTGCAGGGTTCTTTCATTTGGAATAGTATCCAGCAAGCTAAGGATACGGCTTTTAAGGGAGCCAAGTGGCTTTTGGAAAATGGCAAGAGAATCCTATTTTGGGATGATTGTTGGGAAAAATATCTTCCTCTAATTTCCATTCCTGCTTTTCAACCTATTATTGATTTTTGTAAACTTAGGTTGGGCTTGTATGTTTCTGATTACTGGCATAATCAAAAATGGGTTGACCTTTTAGAAGTTGATTTCTCGCTCAAACCTCTCATGTTGGATTTGAATTTCTGGAAAGTGGAAAATGTTAAGGAGGATATGTTAATTTGGGGAAAGCTTCTGTCGGGTCTCTACTCTGTGGCTTCGGCTTCTGAGATCTTGATTAAAACCCCGGACACTCTTCCTTTCTGGAGTCAGGTTTGGGATAAAAGGATCATTCTAAAAATTAACATCTTTTTTTGGATGGTTTTGCAGAACAAGATCCTGACCATTGACAACCTTCAAAAAAGAGGAATGGTCCTGCCGAATAGATGTTTCCTATGTAAACAGGATGAGGAATCAGTTTTCCACTTGGCTATTGAATGCATCTTTTCCATAGATGTATGGTGTCTTACCCTGCAAAGATGGAATATACATTGGATGTTTCTGAACAATCTAGAAAAAATTTCAAGCAATGGAGGAATGTTGTTGTTCCTGTTGCAAGCTCTCTTTGGAATATTATAGCTCCTCACATCATCTGGAAACTTTGGAGCGAAAGGAATGATAGAGTATTTCATGATAAGGCTTTACCTTCGGTGGTCATAGTGGAAAATATTAAAAGAAGCATCAGAGAGAATGGTAATATGTTTAGTGATGAAGTGATGGATCTCAATGTTGGAGTTTTGAATGACACTATGGCTCTGTCTCCTTCCAGGCGGGAGAATTCCATTTGGCTTTCACCTCTGATTGGCTGGATTAAAGCTAATTTTGATGGTGTTGCGAAGGGAAACCCAGGCCCTGCGGGTTGTGGTGGTATTTTTCATGATGACAAGGAAATTTGTCTTGAGGTCGTGGCCTTCCCTATTGGGGTCCAGTCCAATCACGTGGCAGAAGTGATGGTCCTTCTGCAAACTCTTAAGGTAATCAATAAAACTATGCCCTCAAATGTTTGGATCGAAGGTGATTCAATGAATATCTTAAATTGCATTAAAGGGACAACTAAGCCATCATGGTCTATCAAGGATATTATTGATGAGGCTTCCTTCATCATTAATTCCTTTTCCAATGTAATCATTTTGCATACCTTTAGGGAAGTGAACTGTACAGTGGATGAGTTGGCTAACATAGTAGTTAAGGCCGAGGGTATCATGACCTGGCATGGAGTTACTGATTTGACAGTTGAAGTGAGGGCCAAGTTGGCGTATGATCTGACTCATAGAAAATGTGCAGATTTGGAAAATCTAAAAAAGCTCTCATGAATTTACGACTTTCATTAATTGATGGCAACAGGATTACAAAAAGGTGTGTCTTTTCCAAGAAGGTTAAATGTAGACACGCGTTCTGTGGCTATTTTAAAAATTTAAGTTTGGCATTTTTACTCTGCCTCTACTTCTCTTCTACCATTGTTATCTATCTTCAAGGTATCATGGGGGGTGGGTTAAATAGAAAGGAGCCAAAAAATTATAACAAATGGAAAACCCAAACAGATATTTGGGATAAACTTAAAAAGGGAGGCCTCACTAACTATATGGAGTGCCTTCATGGCTCCAAAGACGCTATCATGAATGCTTTTGTGGAAAGCTAGAAGGACAGGACTATGGTGATCGGAGGCATGGCCGTTAAGATCACCAAAGATTTTATATCAGAGGTTACGGGCTTAAACACTAAAGGCATAAAATTTTATAGAGATAAAAAGATATCCTAGAAGGCCATTCAACATTTCTCAAAGGACAGAGCGGAAGCTGACAGCCTGGTGAAAGAATCTGGTGGGTGTTATGATGTTAGCTCCATTAAAGGTTTCTGGGCCAAAGTTCTTACGGTGATCACGAAGTATGTGTCTTTGGACAGAAGATACAAAAGGGCCCATTCTTATCACTTTGTGTTGTTAGGTCATTTTCATCATAAGGTGAGAATTTCTAACCCCTTCTACTTGTTGCAATCGCTCCGTCATAGCATTACTGACCATAGGTAGAAGGATAACAAGACCATTCTGCATGAGGGCTTGATTCTCTTCATTGTTGAACATGTTAAAAAAATTGCAGCCTCCAATCCTCTTATTATTTCCCTAAAAGATTTAGACTCTGCTAAGGCCAGAAAATAGCATAGAGTTGGAGATGATAAGGTGGAACCAACTGTTAAAAAGATGAAGTTTGAGAAAAATAAGGGAATGAACACAGACTCAGATGTTGTGAGTGTTGATGGTTATGATGAGACTGAATACATTCCCCACTCCTAGTCTGATGATGACAGCAAAGAGTCTATTTTTGTCTCGGTGGGTGCCTTTGAGGAGGAAGAAGTTAAAACTAAGGAAGCCCACAGTGTTAAGGAAAAAGGTAAAATGTCTGAGGCAGTTGAAGAGGATGTGGGAGGTCAAAAAGTACCCATTTTGGTAAATTACATGAGTTTGGAAGAGCATGACATCCCCATTTCTCCGAAGCTCAAGGTTCTTATGGATGTGTATTCAGAACAAAAAGAGGAAGATACTCTAGGTCAAGATAATGTTTATAAGGACCATATCCCTGCTTCCTCTAAGAACATCCCTTTCTCTAGACTGGTGGATATGCATGAGTGGAATGTCCAACTTCTCCAGGAGGACATGGATGATAAAATTGAGCCATCATTTGTGGCTCTACAAACTGCCAAAGCTATGTCCTTGTACTCATTTCGACTGATGAAATGGGTATTTAAGGAAATCAAAAGTCTTAATCTGAACTACAAAGCTCTGTCTACTTGTGTTGATCTTATTAACTCTGGGTCGGTAGGGGATGAGGGAAAACAGAACAAAGAGGATGGGAAAAATCTGAAGTCTATGCATGAGAGACTGGACACCTTGGAGAATACTGTGAAAAAACATATGAAGGACAATAATGTCTTCTTGGGTACTACTATGGATTGTTTTAACTCCATTAAATCTAAGATGGATTCCCCCACTGTGAAGATCGATGAAGACAAAGACGACAATGAAGATGATGGACCGGGAAAGTGCACGCGTTCAGCCAGGAAGAAGAAAATTCTAGACAGGATTTTGGAGATGTCAGATTTCAACGTGGCCATCAAAAAGTTTTCATAAGAAAAGAAGGAATTGGAGGGCACTCTCCTTGTGTTAGCCTAGCTCTAGTATTTCCCTATTTTTTGGCGTGTCATCTTTTGGTTTCTGGCTACCGAAGAGTCTAGCTAGTTTATGGCTTTTCTCTTTGGCTTTCTATCTTCATCTGGGTTTGCAGGCTGGTTTCTAGTCCTATCTCTATTTAGTCCATTTTTTTTTTCTTCTCTTTATGCTTTAAATTTAAGGGGTTTCAGGTTCCCATAAACCTATTTTTACCAGCAATCCAAAACATCACACTATAAATATCATTTGTATACTAATCTAATGATACTTGTGACTTTCACACTATAAAAAGGAATTGACTCTAATACATTCCATATGACATTCTTTAATAAGAATTATTATTGACTCTAATACATTCCATGACATTCTTTAATAAGACTTATCATTTGTATATTAATCTAATGATCAATTGTATATATTCTTATCATTCTATCTTTAATAAGACTTATCATTTGATTACTAATTTAAAAGGAAATGACTCTAATACATTCCATGACATTATTTAATAATATTTATCATTTGTATACTAATCTAAAAGGAAATGACTCTAATACATTCCATGACATTCTTTAATAAGACTTATCATTTGTATACTAATCTAAAAGGAAATGACTCTATCTTTAATAAGACTTATCATTTGTATACTAATCTAAAAAGAAATGACTCTAATACATTCCATGACATTCTTTAATAAGACTTATCATTTGTATACTAATCTAAAATGAAATGACTCTAATACATTCCATGACATTCTTTAATAAGACTTATCATTCGTATACTAATCTAATGATGCTTGTCTATGTTCACAAAGTAACTTCACACTATAAAAAGGAAATGACTCTAATACATTCCATATGAGATTCTTTAATAAGACTTATTATTGAGTCTAATGCATTCTATGACATTCTTTAATAAGACTTATCATTTGTATACTAATCTAATGTTACTTGTCTATGTTCACAAAGTAACTTCGCACTATAAATATCATTTGTATACTAATCTAATGATACTTAGTCACTTTCACACTATAAAAAGGAATTGACTCTAATACATTCTATATGACATTCTTTAATAAGACTTATTATTGACTCTAATACATTCCATGACATTCTTTAATAAGACTTATCATTTGTATACTAATCTAATGATCGTTTTCATATATTCTTATCATTCTATCTTTAATAAGACTTATCATTTTTTCTTTAATAAGACTTATCAAACAATCATTTCATCTTTAATAAGACTTATTTAACAAACCTTTGTCTAGTCAAGGTATTTAACAGACTTATCATTTGTATACTAATCTAATGATACTTGTCTATGTTCACAAAGTAACTTCACACTATAAAAAGGAAATGACTCTAATACATTCCATATGACATTCTTTAATAAGACTTATTATTGAGTCTAATACATTCCATGACATTCTTTAATAAGAATTATCATTTGTATACTAATCTAATGATAATTGTCTATGTTCACAAAGTAACATCACACTATAAATATCATTTGTATACTAATCTAACGATACTTGTGACTTTTACACTATAAAAAGGAATTGACTCTAATACATTCCATATGACATTCTTTAATAAGACTTATTATTGACTCTAATACATTCCATGAGATTATTTAATAATACTTATCATTTGTATACTAATCTAATGATCATTTGTATATATTCTTATCATTTCATCTATAATAAGACTTATCAAACAATCATTTCATCTTTAATAAGACTTGTTTAACAAACCTTTGTCTTGTCAAAGTATTTAACAGACTTATGATTTGTATATATTCTTATATTCAATCTTTAACAATACATTCCATGAGATTCTTTAATAAGACTTATCATTTGTATAAAGACTTATCAAACTTATCATTTGTATATATTCTTATAATCTATCTTTAATCAGACTTATCATTCTGACTTATCATTTATATATATTCTTATCATTCTATCTTTAATAAGACTTATCATTTCATCTTTAATAAGACTGTTAGAATTTAATCTTTCCTTGGTGAACCATGTAATTAAAGGATAAACAAAGGTATCCTAATTTGTATTTGTCCTCTAGTCCAAGTAGGAGGACATGTCACTTTTTTGTAATTCCTTTAACAAGGAAATTAGATATTCCTCCTTAAGAGGATTCCTACACATGACACACACTTAATGTGAATGTGGCACTCATAGGATATGGGAGTTACATGAAAACTCCTTCACTCATCTCTACTTAAGAGATGCTACTCTCTCACTCCTTAAGGTTGGTTCTCACAAGTTGGTTCTCATGGAGTAGTTCTTCTCTTTTCTTCTCTCTTTTTCATTCTCATTCTCACAATGTTGTAATGAGCTTCTTGTTCCATCTCTCTCTTCTTCTTTGGCTTCTTGCCTCATTCATTTTATAAGCACGGGGGGTTTTTCTTAATTTTTCCCTTTTCAAAAATATTGTCTTGGTGTTGTTCTTGAGCTTCGTGGTGATTGTTCTTGGATCATCTTTTCATTTATGGTAATCATTTTCATTTTTGCACTCTCTCTTGGATTCTTTCTTAAATCTAGTTTACTTTATTTATATTTTCTAACATGGTATCAGAGCTGGTTTAATCCTTGTTTTGAGTGTGCATGCAGGAATAGGTGAAAGATATTTTGGTTTTGAAGGAGAAAGATAACTCTTGTTTGCAAGATTTCTCAATCTAACTTTTATTGTAGATTTTTTGAATTTTTTTTGGGTTTGACCGGTTCACCGCCAAACCCAGTTTTTATTGTTTCCCCAGTTTATAGTTTTTTTTCCAGATCTTCTATACCCTCTGTTGGGCAACTGCAAGGGATTTTTAGTCTTGCATGTTGTATTTCATCTTTAAATCGATTTCAAATCTTTTCACTAATGTTTGTGCAGGTTATTACAAATTTCTAGTTGATGTTCTTGCAGATTTTAACTCTTCACTAAATCTAGTTTAATATTTTTCTTTGTATTTCCATTGTTGAACTCCATTTATCTCACGGGTGTTGTCTTGCAGGGTTTACATTTTTTTTTTTTCAAATATTTGTTTGCTCTTATATATATACCTCATTCTCTACAAATTTAAACATATATTTCTTAGATTTTATCTATATCTTTGTTACTAACAATATCTCTGATCGTTGTCTTCATTATCCTTGGCAAACCTTACCATACCCCATTTTTCAATTCAGATTTTTTGCTGTAGAAATATATCCCATTTTGTTTTTGATGCTATGGGAAATTGAAAATGAATCTCAAAAACCTAGGATATGGGTTTTGTGCATAATAAGCCCATTTATCTCTCACGTGGAAAGTTTAACAATTTTCGCTCCCATTTAGGAATAGTGACATTTTTTTATCTCCCTTTCATCACTCCCTCTTGGTGGTTTTTCATTATCAGTTTTTTTACTTTCATTTGGATTTAGAAAAATAAAGTGAAATGTTATTGTAATTCATCCTTGTTTGGCACCCACTTAGCCAACACACCTATCACTTCTTGATCAATTCTCTATACTTCTGGGCTGCGTTCATCTCCATAGTATTATGGCTTCTTCCTCCAATATATATGTTAACTCTCCGGCTCTCTCACAATTCAGTTTATTACTCATTTTGTAATCAAACTTCGTAGAAGATGGAGTGAAGAATCAAGTCAAAATCATCTCAAGAGGAAAGACAACGAATGTGTTATCTGAGATCTAAAAGATAAATAATCCCTAATATAATTAGGGAGAGAAATAATAAAAATTAACCTATACACCGTACTCAAAATTGTTCTAAAGCTCCTCCTGTTTATGCACTTCACGTTTATGCACTTCAAGCTTGATTTTTCAATATGCTCTTAAGAAAGATTGCAGTTATATAATAAACTACCAGCACTGTTAATTAAATTTACAACCATCATTATTAACAAATTATGCAACCAATATCCAAATTTTTCTCTTTTTAATAAATGAAACGGCTTTCTAAATAGACTAAATGTTATTTCAATACATAGAAAATCTTCTGATGCTTGTATCATTTTAATCACTTATATACTTAATATGCAGATCTTTTATTGCAGCTCCTTCTCCTACTCCCTTGGTGCAATATTCTTTATTGTTTCCATCTCCCTTAGCTCAATTTTTTTAGCGCAACTTTACATTGCGCAACATTGGCATTACTTTGTGCAGCATTGCGAATACATTTGGCTCCTTTCTCTTCTGTATCAGTGATATTTTTCCCCCCTTCTCGTGCATATATGAGCGTATATCATCAATTACAGTGCTATTTTTTTTAGCAAAGACCTTACCTTGGCTGTATCATTTCAAGCATTTTTTCCTCCAGCCTCTTTCTCTGTTGTTTGTACAGTTTGACATCATTTTATTATTATTCTTTTCCTGTAGTAGACAAGTTTCTTTTTGGCTCTGTCCTTTATTCTCTATTCTTCAGTTACTTTCAGATAGTTTGGTTTATTTGGTATAAAGTCAGTTTTTATTATTCATTCCTTGTAATTTTTTAAATCATTTCAGTTTGGTTGCAGAAGCCTCAGATGTTAATCTTTGGTTGGATTCTATTATTCTTTGGTTGGTTGGAGATACTGTTTTTTAATCATTTCTGATTTATCTTTTTTAGCTCTAGTTTGAACGGTTCTTTAAAACTTTGACTTTTTATCTCTATATTCATTAACTTACTGATTACATATTTTTGATATCATATTTGTTTATTTCAACTTGTTCAATCTAATTTGGCTAACTTAAATACTTTAAATAGTTTCTTTAAATTATCAATCAGTTTAAATTCATTCAACTCCTAAATTTTTTATTTAGCACTTGATTAAATAAACATTTTTATATATCTATTTGGTTTATCAAATCATTGTTATCCATTATCATCATTTATAATTCATCTTTTCTTCTCTAATCCAAGTTTATTTAAAGTTAATAACTTCTATTTTATTATTTTAAACATTTAAATTTTTTTTAACAAAAAGTTTAAACTATAAAACAAAATTCCTGCTTCATATTGTTTCATAAAATTTTATCCCACTATATATTTTATCGTTATAACCATATTGTAATTATCATTTTGATAAATAGTCACAATAAATAAAAATTTCTCATTTAATTTTTTTAAAAATTTTCTTAATATTTTAATATTTTTGCAAATTAATCAATGGTATTTGCGTTAAAGTGCATTACATTGTATTAAATCTCATTTTACGAATATATACTCTAAAATTCTATCATATTTGTTTGATTAATATTATTAAAAAAAAAGAAGAGGAATATAATGCTAATCCTATGGTTGTTGTGGAGAACAATAATGATGATGACAATAATGTTGATAATGATGATGATTATAATAACTCTACTCCTCTTGATGGATACATTAGAAATCTATTTTTTGAAACTGATCATTATGTTACTAGCCCTTTTTAGTGGTATGGTGCATCTTCAGGGGGTATTTCTTCTTTAGTATTTTACATTGGTACCTTATGTCCTTAATGTTGCTCAGTTTTAATTTGTTCAAGTAATCATACAACATTGCCTTTTAGTGGATTATTTTATTATTTAGCATTAATTTCTCTTAGATAAATTATATTATCTATTTTGCATCTTTTATGAGTTCCATTTGATCCATTGCTCCATTTGTAAGTTGCACTAGGTTGCACCACTTACTCAGTTGATGTTTATGAACTTGTTCCATTTGTAAGTTGCATCGGGTTGCACTTACTCAGTTGATGTTTATCAACTTGTTCCATCTGTAAGTTGCAATGGGTTGCACTTACTCAGTTGATGTTGATCAACTTGTTCCATCTGTAAGATGCAATAGATGCACTTACTCAGTTGATGGTTATCAACTTGTTCCATCTGTAAGTTGCACTGGGTTGCACTTACTCAGTTGATGTTGATCAATGTGTTCCATCGGTAAGATGCAATGGTTGCACTTACTTTAGTTGATTTTTATCAACTTGTTCCATTTGTAAGATGCAGTGGATGCACTTACTTCAGTTGATGTTGATCAACTTGTTCCATATGTAAGATGCAATGGATGCACTTACTTCAGTTGATGTTGATCAACTTGTTCCATTTGTAAGATGCAATGGATGCACTTACTTCAGTTGATGTTGATTAACTTGTTCCATTTGTAAGATGTAATGGATGCACTTACTTCAGTTGATGTTGATTAACTTGCTCCATTTTGTAAGTGGCAATAGTTTGCACTTACTTCAGTTGGTGTTGATCAACTTGTTCCATTGCTTGTTTCTCTCATGGTGAGGATGTTTCTCTTGAAATTTTGTTGGATTTCTCGTATATATTTGGCAGGTAATATGTCATTTTTCCTCATAATCCTTAGTTCCATTATTTTAAGCATATGACATTAGTTTCTTTTCAATTTTTGGATTGACTTCTTATGAAAAGATGGCAAGCTCAAATTGTTAAAGTTTCTCATTCTATTGGTTTAAATTTTTATCTCCTTAATGGTTCATTACTTATGGTACATGATTGTAGGCATGTTTGGAAATTTAGTTCTTAGCTTGAGTTGGTGTGTGAGTAACATGTTCCTCTTATTTATCTTTGTCTCTCTCATACTTATATGTATCTTCTACTATTGTGATAATGTCCTACATTCTTCATTGCTTTAATTGTGAGTCATGCAGGTGGTGGCTTGATCACCCATTCACTTATGACTTATTAATGGACTTTCTATATCTATGTGATTGATGCAATGATGATGCGGGTCTCTTTAGTTGGTCTTATGTGTTGTAATTTATGCATTAGTATGTTTAGTTTGAGATGAGAGGATGGATGATGTTTATGTCACTTTGATATTTTGGTGTATCTTTCTTTCATGAGTAACTCTTGTACTTTTTGATGAAATCTCATACATTTCCTTAAAGATATTTTCTGAGGTAAAAGTTTTAAAGTTACACTAACTTGAATGTTAGATGAAATTCTTCTTGTGGATAGTTTCCTTGGTTCGTATTTTGTGTTTCTGTGTTTCTTTGTTTTAGGTGAATCTTCAGGGCCCACTTATGGAAGCACTTCCTCTTCACATGTCCTATACCTTCAAAATGACTACTTCAAGACTTGAATCAAGACAATCAAATCTCTTCCTTACACTGAAGACCAAGTTGCAGATTTTGTAAAGACGCATTTCATTCTCATTGTAAAAAATTTGGGTTTAATTCCCTTGTTGTATACTCCCCAAGTAAAGATTAAAGGGGGGTGTTAGAATTTCATCTTTCCTTGGTGAACTATGTAATTAAAGGATAAACCAAGGTATCCTAATTTGTATTTGTCCTCTAGTCCAAGTAGGAGGACATATCACTTTTTTGTAATTCCTTTAATATGGAAATTAGATATTTCTCCTTAAGAGGATTCCTACACATGGCACACACTCAATGTGAATGTGAAACTCATAGGATATGGGAGTTACATGAAAACTCCTTCACTCATCTCTACTTAAGAGATGATATTCTCTCACTTCTTAATGTTGGTTCTCACAAGTTGGTTCTCATGGAGTAGTTCTTCTCTTTTCTTCTCTCTTTTTCATTCTCATTCTCACAATGTTGTAATGAGCTTCTTGCTCTATCTCTCTCTTCTTCTTTGGCTTCTTGCCTCATTCATTTTATAAGAACAAGGGGCTTTTCTTAATTTTTCCCCTTTCAAAAATATTGTCTTGGTTTTGTTCTTGAGCTTCGTGGTGATTGTTCTTGAATCATCTTTTCATTTATGGTAATCATTTTCATTTCTGCACTCTCTCTTGGATTATTTCCTAAATCTAGTTTACTTTATTTATATTTTCTAACAAAGACTTATTTAACAATCATTTCTTCTTTAATAAGACTTATTTAACAAACCTTTGTCTTGTCAAAGTATTTATAATACAATGGGTTATCAATCTTTTGTCATTGGCACTTCACACAATAAAAAGGAATGACTCTAATACATTCCATGACACTCTTTAATAAGACTTATCATTTGTATACTAATCTAAAAGGAAATAACTAATACATTCCATGATAGTCTTTAATAAGACTTATCATTTGTATACTAATGTAAAAGGAAATGACTCTATCTTTAATCAGACTTATCATTTGTATACTAATCTAAACCTAAAAGGAAATGACTTTATCTTTAATAAGACTTATCATTTGTATAATAATCTAAAAGGAAATGAATCTAATACATTCCATGAAATTCTTTAATAAGACTTATCATTTGTATACTAATATAAAAGGAAATGACTCTAATACATTCCATGACATTCTTTAATAAGACTTATCATTTGTATACTAATCTAATGATACTTGTCTATGCTCACAAAGTAATTTCACACTATAAAAAGGAAAGAACTCTAATACATTCCATATGACATTCTTTAATAAGACTTATTATTGAGTCTAATACATTCCATGACATTCTTTAATAAGACTTATCATTTGTATACTAATCTAATGATACTTGTCTATGTTCACAAAGTAACTTTATACTATAAATATCATTTGTATACTAATCTAATGATACTTGTCACTTTCACACAATAAAAAGGAATTGACTCTAATACATTCCATATGACATTCTTTAATAAGACTTATTATTGACTCTAATACATTCCATGACATTCTTTAATAAGACTTATCATTTGTATACTAATCTAATGATACTTGTCTATGTTCACAAAGTAACTTCACACTATAAATATCATTTTTATACTAATCTAATTATACTTGTCTATTTTTACAAAGTAACTTCACACTATAAAAAGGAAATGACTCTAATACATTCCATATGACATTCTTTAATAAGACTTATTATTTGTATACTAATATAATGATACTTGTCTATGTTCACAAAGTAAAATGGCTCTAATACATTGGGTTATCAAACTAAGTAAAATGGCTCTAATAAATTATCTCTTTAATAATACTTATCATTTGTATATATTCTTACCATTCCATCTTTCTTTAATAAGACTTATCAGTTGTTTATATTCTTATCATTCCCTCTTTAATAAGACTTATCATTTGTATATATTCTTATCATTCCATTTTTCTTTAATAAGACTTATCATTTGTATATATTCTTATCATTCACTCTTTAATATGACTTATCATTCACTCTTTAATAAGACTTATTTAACAAACCTTTTTCTTGTCAAGGTATTTATAATACATTGGGTTATCAAACTAAGTAACATGGATCTAATAAATTCTTTCTATAATAAGACTTATCATTTGTATATATTCTTATCATTCTGTCTATAATAAGACTTATCATTCAGTCTTTAATAAGAATTATTTCACAAACCTTTGTTTTGTCAAGGTATTAAATGGGTTAAATCAAACTTTTGTCGATGGGCACTTCACACTATAAAAAGGAAATGACTCTAATACATTCCATGACATTATTTAATAAGACTTATCATTTGTATAAATACTTATCAAAGACTTATCATTTGTATATATTCTTATCATTTCATCTTTAATAATACTTATTTAACAAACCTTTATCTTGTCAAGGTATTTATAATACATCGGGTTATCAAACTTTTGTCGATGGGCACTTCACACTATAAAAAGGAAATGACTCTAATAAATTCCATGACATTCTTTAATAAGACTTATCATTAGTATATATTATCATTATGTCTTTAATACGACTTATCATTACGTCTTTAATAAGACTTATTTAACAAACCTTTGTCTTGTCAAGGTATTTATAATACATTGAGTTATCAATTTTTGGTCGATGGGCACTTCACACTATAAAAAGGAATTGAATCTAATACATTCCATGAAATTCTTTAATAAGACTTATCATTTGTATAAAGACTTATCATTTGTATATATTCTTATCATTCCGTCTTTAATAAGACTTATTTAACAAACCTTTGTCTTGTCAAGGTATTTATAATACATTGGGTTATCAAACTTTTGTCGATGGGCACTTCACACTATAAAAAGGAAATGACTCTAATACATTCCATGACATTCTTTAATAAGACTTATCCTTTGTATACTAATCTAATTATACTTGTCTATGTTCATAAAGTAACTTCACACTATAAAAAGGAAATGAATCTAATACATTCCATGACATTCTTTAATAGGGCTTATTATTTGTATACAAATCTAATGATACTTTTCTATGTTCACAAAGTAAAATGGCTCTAATACATTGGGTTATCAAACTAAGTAAAATGTCTCTAATACATCTTGTCTTTAGTAAGACTTATCATTTGTATATATTCTTATCATTCTGTCTTTCTTTAATAAGACTTATCATTTGTATATATTCTTATCATTCTGTCTTTAATAAGACTTATCATTTCTATATATTCTTATCATTTTATTTTTCTTTAATAAGACTTATTTAACAAACCTTTGTCTTGTCAAGGTATTTATAATACATTGGGTTATCAAAATAAGTAAAATGACTCTAATACATTCTGTCTATAATAAGACTAATCATTTATATATATTGTTATCATTTCATCTTTAATAAGACTTATCATTCAGTCTTTAATAAGACTTATTTAAAAAACCTTTGTTTTGTCAAGGTATTATATGGGTTATCAAACTTTTATCGATGGGCACTTCACACTATAAAAATGAAATGACTCTAATACATTCCATGACTTTCTTTAATAAGACTTATCATTTGTATAAAGACTTGTCATTTATCATTTGTATAAAGGCTTATCATTTGCATGTATTCTTATCATTCTGTCTTTAATAAGACTTATCATTCCATCTTTAATAAGACTTATTTAACAAACCTTTGTCTAGTCAAGGTATTTATAATACATTGTGTTATCAAACTTTTATCGATGGGAACTTCTCACTATAAAAAGGAAATGACTCTAATACATTCCATGACATTATTTAATAAGACTTATCATAGAATTATCATTTGTATATATTCTTATCATTCCGTCTTTAAAAATACTTATCATTCCATCTTTAATAAGACTTATTTAACAAACCTTTGTCTTGTCAAGGTATTTATAATACATCGGGTTATAAAACTTTTGTCGATGGGCACTTCACACTATAAAAATGAAATGAATCTAATAAATTCCATGACATATCATTCAGTCTTTAATAAGTCTTATTTAACAAACCTTTGTCTTGTCAAGGCATTATATGGGTTATCAAACTTTTGTCGATGGGAACTTCACACTATAAAAAGGAAATGACTCTAATACATTCCATGACATTTTGTCATAAGACTTATCATTTGTATAAATACTTATCATTAGTATATATATTATCATTTTGTCTTTAATAAGACTTATCATTACGTCTTTAATAAGACTTATTTAACAAACCTTTGTCTTGTCAAGGTATTTATAATACATTGGGTTATCAAACTTTTGTTGATGGGCACTTCACACTATAAAAAGGAAATGACTCTAATACATTCCATGACATTATTTAATAAGACTTGTAATTTATATAAAGACTTATCATTTGTATATATTCTTATTATTCCATCTTTAATAAGACTTAGCATTCTGTCTTTAATAAGACTTATTTAACAAACCTTTGTCTTGTCAAGGTATTTATAATACATTGGGTTATCAAACTTTTGTCGATGGGCACTTCACACTATAAAAATGAAATGACTAATACATTCCATGGCATCTTTAATAAGAATTATCATTTGTATAAACACTTATCACACTTATCATTTGTATATATTCTTATCATTTTGTCTGTAATAAGACTTATCATTCCATCTTTAATAAGACTTATTTAACAAACCTTTGTATTTTCAAGGTATTTATAATACATTGGGTTATCAATATTTTGTCATGGGCACTTCACACTATAAAAAGGAATTGACTCTAATACATTCCATGACATTCTTTAATAAGGCTTATCATTTGTATACTAATCTAATGATACTTGGTCTATGTTCACAAAGTAAAATGTCTCTAATACATTTCATATCTCTAATACATTCCATGACATTCTTTAATAAGACTTATCATTTGTATAAAGAATTATCATCTGTATATATTCTTATCATTTTGTCTTTAATAAGACTTATCATTCTATCTTTAATAAGACTTATCAAACTTATCATTTGTATATATTCTTATCATTCCGTCTTTAATAAGACTTATCATTCCGTCTTTAATAAAACTTATTTAACAAACCTTTGTCTTTTCAAGGTATTTATAATACATTGGGTTATCAATCTTTTGTCATGGGCACTTCACACTATAAAAAGGAAATGACTCTAATACATTCCATGACATTCTTTAATAAGACTTATCATTTGTATACTAATCTAATGATACTTAGTCTATCTTCACAAAGTAAAATGGCTCTAATACATTTCATATCTCTAATACATTCCATGATATTCTTTAATAAGACTTATCATTTGTATAAAGACTTATCATTTGTATATATTCTTATCATTTTGTCTTTAATAAGACTTATCATTCCATCTTTAATAAGACTTATTTAACAATCCTTTGTCTTGTCAAGGTATTTATAATACATTGGGTTATCAAACTTTTGTCGATGAGCACTTCACACTATAAAAAGGAAATGACTCTAATACATTCCATGACATTCTTTAATAAGACTTATCATTTGTATAAAGACTTATCAGACTTATCATTTGTATATATTCTTATCATTCTATCTTTAATAAGACTTATCCTTCCATCTTCAATAAGCCTTATTTAACAAACCTTTGTCTTGTCAAGGTATTTATAATACATTGGGTTATCAATATTTTGTCAAGGGCACTTCACACTATAAAAAGGAAATGATTCTAATACATTCCATGAAATTCTTTAGTAAGACTTATCATTTGTATACTAATATAATGATACTTGGTCTATGTTCACAAAGTAAAATGGCTCTAATACATTTCATATACTAATCTAATGATACTTGATCAATGTTCACAAAGTAAAATGGCTCTAATACAAAGTAAAATGGCTCTAATACATTTCACAAAGTAAAATGGTTCTAATACATTTCACGACATTCTTTAAACAGACTAAATCATTTGTATACTAATCTTTGTTTACAAAGTAAAATGGCTCTAATACATTCTATGACATTTCTTAATAAGACTTATCATTTGTATACTCAATCTATCTTTACAAAGTAAAATTTCTCTTAATACAATCCATGACATTTATAATACAAGGTCTCTAATATATTTCACAACATTTTTTAATAAGACTTTGTTAGGATTAGGTAATACTGAAAGGAGGGTGAATCAATATTACAACACTTAAAATAAACTTTGAACCAATTAAACATAAACCATAAGCATATTGAAATCAAAGGAACATAAAAAAAATAACACAGTACTCATAACACCATTATTTGTTGTCGAGGAAACCCTGGCCAAGGGAAAACCCCGGTGGGGATGATACCCACAAGTATGCACTAAAGTATAGTGTCCATGTTAGGAGACCTAGCCCTGTTAGGAGCTGAATATTACATAGTACAATTCCTTTTTAGAGGAATTAAAACCATGTTAAAGGTATACAACACCCTATTAGGGGCCAATTGAGCATATATCTCTTACAATATACTTATGTTACATAGTGTTCTCAGTAATGAACAAAGAAAGCATCAATAATTCTTAGATAGTTATTTTTATAGCTCTTTAATTATCTTTTCCATCCTCTTCTCC
>MU228157.1:242042-253971 GCA_018584345.1 Thuja plicata | reverse complement strand
ATGGAACGACAAAAGAGAAGAACAAAAATAATATTATGCAAATAAATTATCATATGAGGACGTTAAAAAAAAAAAGAAATCACAAAAGCTGACATTTGCAAACTCTTTAAAAAGCCAGGGGAAATTGAAACTCTTAAACCCACAACAAGGAGGATCTCAATTCATTGGTGCTTGAATGAAGATATAAATACAAATTTTTGGGAAAGATGGTGGATGGTCTTTGATTCCCCTCCCTATAATAATCATGAGGTTCCTATCTATTTCCTGAGGAAACTCTATTGTGAGTTTGTTTTGAAGGAAGTGCCAAATTATTTTGACTTTCTAGTGTCTTAGGGTAGAGGTGGGCGGTCGTCATTTGATAGACCTATGGCACATCGTGACCCTAAAGCACCTAGGTTTCCCAGTGGCAAGCCACAAGTGGATCATGTTATTATTCCTTTAAATGTGAAGGAACACATGGAGGTGGACACACTAAGCATGATTACTACTCTGACACAGACTCTCATTCAGTGCGCCACTCCTCTAGTCAAGGGTGACCATGGTCAATTTACGAGGGGTCATTTTTGTCATTCTTGTAGGTCCCTGTGCATATTTGGTACTGTCGAGAGAGAGGAAGAGGATGATGGACTAATGACTAATGATTTTCTCAATGCAACATTTGGCATTGATACACAGGTAAATATTTGCAAGTTCATTAAATTTATTTGATCATATTTCATTTTTAAATGAATGAATTTAATTAAATTAGTATCTATTTTTTATGATGAAAATTCAGGGAAAGAGTATCGGTGGCAGTGGGAATGATCACCCAGACCCTTTTTACACTACCACGTCAACTCCATAAGTATGTATCAAATAAAACATTTTTTAAAGTATACATTTGATTATTCTATAATTATATGGAAGTCTGTCTCATAACTTATTGTGCATGTACATTAGTTCACTACTGGACCATCGATGTTGACTTTAGACAGTGAAGGGCCTCATTCACATTTTGTTGAGGTATGTTTATTTGCATGTTAATTTGATTTACTTGATTATATTTAATTAATAAGTGAATGAATAACTAGATTAGTAGATAAATTATGATCAAAATCTAGAGTCAAAGTTGTCATGACAATGATCCCATTCCTTCACCTGGCTTTGTGACGACATCATTTATTCCACAGGTATATATGTAATAATGCATTATAATTAACAAGTCAATGGTTTGTTCTTATGCTAATGGTTGTCTTATAAATTACCATACATGTGCACTAGTTTGATGTTGGAGCTACGACATCGACACCGCACACTGAAGGATGCAATGGCACCTTCATAGAGGTATCATTTATTAATTAGTGGGGTTGTAAAATATTATAGGTATTCTTGATAACTACATAATACTCTTGTTGTTTTATTTTCAGTTAATGACAGCAGAGACTCCTCCTTTTGTTTGTGATAGTTTGAATCATGGCGTAGCTGCAGCTATAGCTAGTTCTGATGCATTGATTGAGGTATGAAAGAGATTACTTAATTAGAATTGTTATTTTAATAGTTTGTATTGAAAATTTTTATGATATTCATGTTTATATTTTAAATATTATTTTGATCATTGCTGTAGGGACTCATTACTCTAGATTGTCAGTGTACCCCTTTGGTAGATGTACATAGCGACTATTTATTAGTTGTAAGCAAATACTCTATTTTATGTCATCCTATAATTAAATTCCTATGTATATTAGTTATTGATGTTTATACTTGTTATCTTATCAGCTCGAGCTACAGAAGAGTCTAGACAGGAGGACTAGTGAGTGCACTCGAAAGAGTACTGCATCTCCATCAATGCGACGATCAAAGATAGCCCAGGATTTGTTTTCTTCCCCTTCTGAGAAATGACTAGATTAGGGATAATCATTGTACGCCAATATGGCATTACTGGACATATTTTTTATATATTTTATAAGTGACATGTTCTATATCTATTTGGCTTTCACGATGCCAATTTAACTTTATTGGACATATTTGATCTATGACATTATTGGACATATGTATTTTTCTTCATGCTCTATGAATATATCATGTGTACTGATGTAGACTACTTTATGTTTATGTGGATGTCTTATGCTTTGTAAATTGCTTGTCTTATATTTATGTTTGCACTTGTATCTATGTATATTGTTACTAAATGATTCATACTTAATGAGAATATGCATGTTTCATTTCATAAACCTAGACTCATAATTTTCATTCCAACACCTTATTGAAATGATAATAATTCATATAAGATAAAAAAAATATCAATCCTACTCAATTTTAGTCCTATTGGAGCATTTTGACCACCTGGACCTATTTAGGGCACTACACGAACATTAAGGGATGCACCAGTACATTGTGGCCCTGAATGTTCAAATGAGTTCTAAAGCATAAAAAGGTTATTCCTGGCATTTACACATAAAATTGAAGGTGTTAGTGGAGATGGTTCACTGCCATAATGAGTGGTTTTCAAGATATGCAATGTTTTAACTTTCAACTACGCAACATTGCATGTTTTGGAATCAACAGAGATTGGGTCGGTAAACTAAAATGAAAGAGAATCTCCAAAAATTGAGATAGGTTATTGTAGACCTTTGTGACATGGTCCTGTAGCACTTGATGGCTTGTCAATAACTCTTGGGAGCTCTGAGAAATGGACTCCTGAATATCAACAATTTTGTTGCCTGGTGCACCTTGAGGGAAAATTGGCTCCATAGAGGTCAGAAACATTTGAGCCTCTTTGCCTCCATGGAAAGGTCATTCCTAGCATTCTAGAGCTATTGGTAGAGATGAGTCAATGCCAGGACAAGCGGTTTTCAAGATATGCAATGTGTCAGCATTCAACTACGCAACATTGCAAGTTTTGGCATCAACAGAGATTGGGTCGGAAAATGAAAATGGAAGCGAATCTCCAAAAACTAAGATATTTTATTGTAGGTCTCCATGACATGGTCCTGTAGCACTTGACAGCTTATCGATAACCCTCGGGAGCTCCGAGAAATGGACTCCTGAGTATCATCAATTTTGTTGCCTGGTGCACCTTGAGGGACACTTGGCTCCATAGCAATGAGAAAAGTTTGAGCCTCTTTTCCTCCATGGAAGGGTCATTCCTAGCATTCACCTGGCATCCTAGAGCTATTGGTGGAGATGGTTTGATGCCACGATGAGCGGTTTTCAAGATATGCAATATGTCAGCATTCAACTGCGCAACATTCTAAGTTTTGGCATCAACCGAGATTGGGTCGGCAAATGAAAATGAAATTGAATATCTAAAAAATAAGATAGGTTATTCTAGACCTCCATGACATGGTCTTGTAGCACTTAACGGATTGTTGATACCCCTCAAGATCTCCTAGAAATGAACTCCTTAATATCAGCAATTTTGTTGTCTGGTGCACCTTGAGGGACACTTGGCTCCATAGTGGTCGGCAACGTTTGAGCCTCTTTGCATCCATAGAAGGGTCATTCCTAGCATTCACCAGGCATTCTAAAGCTGTTGGAAGAGATGGTTTGATGCCAGAATGATCATTTTGCAATATATGCAATGTGTTAACATTCAACTGCACAACATTGCAAGTTTGTGTATCAACTGAGATTGGGTTGGGAAATGAAAATGGAAGTGAATCTCCAAAAACTAAGATAGGTTGTTGTAGCCCTCTATGACATCATCTTTTATCACTTGATAGATTGTCAATACCCCTTAGGAGCTCTGAGAAATGCACTCTTGAATATCATAAGTTTTGTTGCCTCGTGCACCTTGAGGGACACTTGGCTCCATAGCAGTCAGCAACATTTGAGCCTCTTCGCCTCTGTGGCAGAGTTGTTTCAAGTATTCACCAAGAATTATAGAGCTATTGTAAGAGATGATTTTATGCCACGATGAGTGGTTTTCAAGATATGCAATGTGTCCACATTCAACTACGCAACATTGCAAGTTTTGGCATCAACCGAGATTGGGTCAAAAAATGAAAACGGAAGGGAATCTCCACAAACTGAGATAGGTTATTTTAGAACTCCATGACATGGTCCTGTAGCACTTGATAGATTGTTGATAACCCTTGGGAGCTCCAAGAAATATACTCCTAAATATCAGTAATTTTGTTTCCTGGTGCACTGTGAGGGACACTTGGCTCCATAGCAGCTGCCAACGTTCGAGCCTCTTCGCCTCTGTGAAAAGTTCATTCTTAGAATTCACCTAACATTTCAGAGCTATTGGGGGAGATGGTTTTATGCCAGGATGAGCGATTTTCAAGATATGCAATGTGTCAGCATTCAACTGCGCAACATTGCAAGTTTTGGCATGAACTGAGATTGGGTCAGAAAATGAAAATGGAAGTGAATCTTCAAAAACTAAGCTAGGATATTGTAGGCCTTTGTGACATGGTCTTGTATCACTTAACGGATTGTCAATACCCATTGGGAGATCTGAGAAATAGACTCCTAAATATTGGTGGTTTTGTTGACATGTGCACCTTGAGGGACACTTGGCTCCATAATAGTTGGCAACATTCGAGCCTATTTTCCTCCATGGTAGGGTCATTCCTAGAATTCACCTATAATTTTGGAGTTGTTGGAAGACATAGTTTTATGCCAAGACGAGTAGTTTTTAATATATGAAATGTTTCAGTATTCAACTGCGTAACATTGCAAGTTTTTGCATCAATTGAGATTAGGTCAGAAAATGAAAATGGAAGTGAATCTCCAAAAACTGGGATAGGTTATTGTAGGCCTTCGTAACATAGTCTTTTAGCACTTGATGGATTATCGATACCCCTTAGGAGCTTTGAGAAAAAGACTCCTGAATATTGGCAATTTTGTTATCTGGTGCACCTTGAGGGACACTTGGCTCTATAGCAGTCAGCAACGTTTGAGCCTCTTCACCTCCATGGAAGGGTCATTCCTAGAATTCACTTGGCATTCCAAACCTATTGGTGGAGATGGTTTGATGCCACAACAAGCGATTTTCATGATATGCAATGTGTCAGCATTCAACTACACAACATTGCAAGTTTTGGCATCAACCAAGATTGGGTCAGAAAATGAAAATGGAAGTGTATCTCCAAAAACCAAGATAGGTTATCAAAGGCCTCCATGACATATTCGTGCATCTCTTGATGGATTGTTGATTCCCCTTGGGAGCTCTGAGAAACGGACTACTGAATATCGATAATTATGTTTCCTGATGCACCTTGAGGGACACTTGGCTCCATAGCGGTCGAAAACGTTCAAGCCTCTTCACCACCATGGTAGGTTCATTCCTAGCATTCACTTGGCATTCCAAATCTATTTTTAGAGATAGTTTGATGCCATGATGAGCGGTTTTCAAGATATGCAATGTGTCAACATTCAACTGTGCAACATTGCAAGTTTTGGCATCAATCAAGATTGGGTCAGAAAATGAAAACCGAAGTGAATCTCCAAAAATTGAGATAGGTTATCAAAGGCCGTTATGACATAGTCATGTAGCACTTGATGGATTTTCAAAACCCCTCGAGAGCTCTGAGAAATAAACTACTAAATATCAATAATTTTGTTGCCTAGAGAACCTTGAGGGACACTTGGCTCCATAGTGGTCGACAATGTTTGAGCCTCTTTGCCTCCATAGAAAGGTCGTTACTAGAATTCACTCAGCATTCTAGAGTTGTTGGCAGAGACGGTTCAATGCCATGATGAGCATTTTTCAAGATATGCAATGTGTCAGCATTCAACTGTGCAACATTGAAAGTTTTGGCATCAACCAAGATTGGGTTGGAAAATGAAAATGGAAGTGAATCTCCAAAAACTGAGATAGGTTATCAAACACCTCCGTTACACGGTCCTGTAGCACTTGAAAGATTGTTGATACCCCTTGGGAACTCTTAGAAATGGACTACTGAATATCGATAATTTTTTTGCCTTGTGCACATTAAGGGACACTTGGAAGATGTAGGTGGGTCATTTATGTTACAATCCTGCAAAACATTGTTAGAATGAAAATATACACATATATGCTTATAAACATCAAAATGGTTAGAAAAATCAATATGTACCCTACAACAACAAGTTGTGCGTGTGTGATTTATCTTCACATAAAAAGGTTTAGCCATTTCAAAATATCTTTGACTAATTTTAAATTGAGGATATGTATGTATAAATTTTGCAAAGGATTGTGTCTGAGTTGAATCCAAAAAATGTTTCAGATGTGGAATATGGATTTGACTACCAATCCTCCTTCTTACAACATCTTTTTTATTGGGAGATACTCGTGTTTTATTCTTCCAAAAGTCTTCAATGACAGATTTTAATGCTTCAATAATTGATTTATCTTTCCGTGGTAGTCTACCAGAAAATGCCAATAACTCATTGTTATTTGGATCTTCCACTCTTTGACACCTTCCCACAGCTCTCATTAGAGACTTTCTACTTATTTTTAATGCTTTTCTTGTCTTTCTAATGAGTCAATATTTCTTCATTTGAGTGCTTATTATTGTTGATGTAAGTACACTTCATGTAACATTACTATCTTTTGTGTGTGATGCAGAACCCACGCTCTCATATGCAGTCATTAGATTCTTTACAATAGATTTTTCACTTGACTCATCCATCATTCTTAGCCCAAGAATCTTCATGATGGGTCTGTTATGCCATTAACCTGCAATTATTTGATGGAGGGAGGTATTACAGGGTCTAAAATAGACTCCAAGGTTCAAGAAAAGATAGATCTAGACCCTGGGAGTTGGGCTGAATTACAAAGTCTAATCCAGACCATTTACAGGTTGAAAGAACAAGGGGAAAAAATATCAACTTACTTAGTTGCCTCCGACATCATCAAGGAAACAAATTTTCCATGCACGGTGTAGTCCCCTAAACTTATTAGGTAGCTGGCAGTATTATATAACCCAACCACTCGGTCAGTGTTGCTTCCAGATCCCTGGCCGCTACAATATCCTACCACAATCATCACATTAGACGCTCCCACCTTTTCTTCTAGGTTGGGAATTCCACAATTCAAAGGGTCTGTAGTAATCACCAAGGTCAACTCACTAAAGGAATTCAGTGAGGCCAAAACCATTTCCCAGCAGCACCTCAATAATCACTGGTTAAAGCCTCTGAAGCGGAACTATAAGAGAATGAAATTGGAAATTCCCTGCAGGGACTTCATAGAGCCCATTCAAGTGGGCATAATATTTCTGTGTAGAATCTTTGGATGGCCCCACGCCCAAGAATTCTCAGTGTGGATGTATTATTTCTTATACTGCATAACAACACATAGCAGGGCTTTCAACTGGGTAGCGATCATATCCAATCATGTGGATACACAGATGCGGACCGTTGCCCAACATTCATAATTTTATGTGACCTTGTACATGTTGTGGGCATTGGCACAGCAAAGGTCAGCTTTTGGGGGCCTTGGGAGAATTGGAGAGCTCAAAAATGGGCTGAGAAAGGTTACGCCTTGGGATCATTATCCCCAGTTACAGTGGGAGCTAAGCTTCCAAATTTTTTGTCAGGTAAATGATGCCTTCGTTTACCATAACATTCTCACACTTACCCGAGATTCTAGGTACCACCTCTCACAAGCTGCAATGGCACTGGTCAATTCCTATGACTGATATTTCATTCAATTTAGGCATCACACTTACATTATGTGACATGCTTCAATGGGAAGCCCTACCTCCTTCCCCGGTATTGCGGGGATAGGATTATTCTTTTGGAATTCTGTAGGTAGATGATGGATCTACACGCCCTCTTCACAGTGAAGAAGGTCGCTAATGTCCCATTCCCCTTTTCTTGCGGGGATTATACATGTATACTTGCCACATCCCAGGAGGTAGACAATGATTTAAAAGGGTTGGCACTAGTTGAACTCAACCACACCCGGAAGAACTATGACCCCCATGGAAAAATTGCCATCGCACTACCAAGGGCATCCCCCCACATGAAGATGACATTGAAGTTTTCTGGGTGTATTGCCAAGATAGCTTTGATCTTAGGGCCTAGAAATATACAAGAATGAGAAAAGGTCTCATGGAGGTACTGGACCTTCGAACCTTCCCAAAAGATTTCAACGATGGCGGGCCGCTGCAGGATCCAGCGTACAAGGCACAATGGCTGGATAAATTAGACCTCCCTCTAGTGGATATGGCCACTCTAGAGGATTTGAAAATTGAAGGGGTATGCCAACCCATCATAGAGGCAAGCCACAAATATTTTTCCCAGGTGTGCCCCAAAAGCACCTACAAGAAAAAAAGCAGTCAAGAAGACCGTCCCTTCTTCAGTCGGCGCCAGACCTTCTTTGTCCACCACACCCGCTAAAGCAAGTGTGAGAAAAGGAAAGGAAAGGAGGGAGTCCCAGTGCCCAAGGCACCCCCTTAGATCCCCGCACTCCTAATAGAAAAATTACATGATTAGATGGAGTCGGCGAAGTTGGCTAGCCAACAAATTAGCATACAGGTAGCCGTCGGCCTCCCATTCACTCTAGTCACCTCTACTCGCCCAACGAGACCTCCCTCATTGGCAGCTATGATGAGTAGATAGACTTTTATTGAGGTAGACTCTTCCATCATTTTGGACACCGGGGATTCTCTCGTAAGGAAAAAGAAAACAACGATGATCCCCATACCAATTGTTCCCCTTGGTATGCCCGAGAAGCCACCGATGGATGTAAGTTTGGATTCTCTTGAACTTGAGGATATCTTGGACTCCTCTCTTCCACATGACCATTTTGATGACACATTCTTAGCAGATGATCTTCTGGAGATCCAGCAAGGTGTTGATACTGTAGTGAAGGAAATTGAGGCTCAAGAAAAGGAGGCCCCTGCAGAAGAAGAACTCCTCATATAAAATGACATATCAGAGTAAGAGGCTCGAGAGGAAAATGATGAGCCTAAATAGGAAGAACCACAGGTCCAAAGGACCGTAGATATGCCAAGGAAACCTATAGATGATCCCCTAATGGGAGGAGAACCTGGACCCTAGGGAACAACTGTACCTCCGACCATCACATTCCAAGTGCCTTTGGAGACTTTGTTTGACCAGAAGCCCTGAAGCACCTTCGGTGAGGTCATAAAAGCTACCACCTTGTTGAACTTTGGCTAGCGACCCCACCCACCTTCAGAGGATGTCCCAATGGAGGAAGAAAATGTTGAAGTAAGTGAGGCCGATAAGGCCCAAGAATAGCAGCAGCCGATGGACCAGGAGGTCCTAGAAGAGGAGAATGAAAAAAGCTGCCAGTGACACAAGGGAGGATTAGGTCCCTGAGAATATAGAAACAGAAACTGGGGAAATGATCTTGGATAATTTTGCAAAAGATGCTATCATGGAAGAAAATATAGAGGGTCCCAGAGAAGAGGAAACAGAAAGAGAGTAGGAAGCAAGAAAGGGACCAGAACAAGAATAGGAAAAGGAGCCATAAGAAAATATAAACTCAGGGGATGTGCCACCAGGTTTGGAAGTGAATCTTAGTGAGCAGGAATTGGCAGCAAGCCTTCCCTAGCCACCTCAATGGCTAGTGGACACAAAGAAAAGAAAAGCTTTGGTGGTGCCTATAGGCACTCCTTTGTGACTGTCTGAAATGATGGCCAAAAATGCCAAAACAAAGAAGCCCAAGAGGGCACGGGTGGTCCATACACTCCAGACCAACCCAGCAGGTAGTACAGTTGCAGTCATCATAACACCCCTAGGAAATATAGATACAGCGGCCGCAAGGCTAGAAGACTATAATATAATAGAGGTCAAGCTGGGATAAAGGGACAAGCAAGGAGAGCTTGACTTGCTCAAAGAGGCTACCAAAGCTATAGAGGCCTAGTATGCCAAACAGGGGTAGAAGTTACAAGAGAAAAGACAAACAAATGCTAATCTCCTCACACTTCTGACAGAACTAACGTGACCCTTGGCTGAAGTCCACCCTAGGACCCCTTCTACTGGATTGCTGCTTGCACAGGGTGACGTGGACTCATTGTGCATGATGAAGAAAAAGGCGCAAGTAGTGGATGGATGGGCAGCCGAGAAAATAACGGTGATGAGAGAATTTTTGGCGGCGTCCCTCCTAGATTTTTACAAGATAGATCTCACCCTTAGCCATGCAAGAAGCTCCGCTCAGGTATGGGAGTTAGAATTAGAAAAGTATGAAAAATGTAAGGTTGGGTTGGAGGAGATCCACAGCATTGGTGAAGAGGTTGCCACAAAATCTGGCATTTTAGGAGAAGAATCATATGATTCCCTCCAAGTCCAGTACTCCAGACTTGCCCTCAAAATTGAGGTTTGCAAGGAACTGGTTAAGACCTTAAAAGAGAAATTGACGGCTGCCTAGTATCCCCTAGATTTATTCAAAACATTTGTGGTCGGGGTATCACAAGTTGATCCCTTCACCACAGGTATGTGCACCCCGGAGGACTATGTCCTTAGTAAGTTTGATGAAAGGATGGAATCCCTCTATCTTTTGGGCAGAGATTTTGATCAAGGCAGGTTGTCTCGATTGTCAAAGACTATGATTAGGTCGCATGACACCATCAAGATGGTGAACAAATTTCGGAACAGGGCCGGAGAGATTGAGGAAGAAATGGAGGCTGTCCATAGCAGATGGAGTAGCATCCGGAGCATAGATGAGGAGAGCATTAGCCAAGTGTTAGAAGCTTGGGAGAAAATGTAAGTCAATAAATTTCTTTGGATCCAGAAGAAATGGGCCCGATGCTATATTTTGTATTCTTTATTCTTTTGGAACACAATTTCCTGGATCCCAGAGTTTTGTGTCCCACATTTTTGAATTCTTCAAGTGACCCATGTCTCGGTTCCCAATGCCGACTAGTCACTTTCAAGGTAGTAATAAAGGTTGTCAGAAAGTGGGTAACTACAACAAGGCATCTCAACTCGATGGGAGAATTCTGACAGATGGTCTTCCCTAGGCACCACTTAAGAGATACACCTGGCACATTGGAGAAATGTTGGAGATTTGATTCTAAATAGTTGATTGATTGTATGTTTGTCATTGATGACAACATATAATACACAGTAGTAATTCTTTATGTACTTATCCATATGATGACATGAAGACTTGCGTGGATAGATACATGTTTTTGACATGTTTATTATGCTATGTTCATACATGCAGACCTAGATATGATGTTTCAGTAAAAATATGTAATTTTGTTATGACAGTTACAGTTCTGGAGGAATAATGGTTTAAGGCCAATGTATGTAACATGTTTATTGATTTGTGCCTATCTTCAACATATGCGTGTGTATATTCATGATGAGTTATGATTTTTTGATATTAATCTAAAGGCGCCAAACGTATTTCAAGAAGATTGCAAAGTTATGATTAAATTGGTGAAGCCGACTTAGTGAAGCGACACGTCTATTCAGTTAGTACTTGCACGGTTGTAATTATACTTGTGCGCTTAGTAGAGCTGAATAGGATGTTAAGAAGAGTTGTCCTACAGGTCCCATGATCTCATACTTGGTGTATATACTTATAGAAGGTCATTTGTGATAAGAAGAGTTGCGAAAGCCAGAGATAAGAAAAGCAGAGCAGAGTGTTAAAGTAGCAGAGCTATATTTATCATATGTTGATAATATAGATATTGAAGTAGAAGCTTTCAAAACACAAAGAATATTGTTATAGTGCTTTACAAGAGGTTAAAGCATCGGTGCACAAAAGGAACTGATCAGACAAGCAGTGTCACAAACAGCAGTTCACCTTGTTGATATAGTGTGTATCAAATAACCAGAAGGTTGTATCCTTCACCACTTGGACAGTGTGTCCACCACCCCTAATAGGGTTATTGTAAAAGACTCCTAACAGGGTCTGACCCTTAACCAGGTCACTATACTACTGCATTGTAATGAACAACTCCTAACAGGGTTGGAAGATCTTTTAACAAGGATCACTATAAATAGTATAGTTCTTTGTGGGTACTAATTCCCACCGGGGTTT
>MU228157.1:218582-229653 GCA_018584345.1 Thuja plicata | reverse complement strand
TACCATAAACACAGTGTTCACAAAAATTGAATTCGAGATTACAATCATTTAGCCCCTCGACGAGATTTTTAGTTTTCAAGGTCCTAAGACCCTTCTCACCAATGTGACCAAATCTCATATGCCACAACATTATCTTTTCTGTAGGAAGCTTTCCTTCCAAAGTGTTTGCACCCTTAGGTACACTTACTGCACTGCCATCGGAACCCATTGCCATAGTCTTCTTTACTTCTCATTCAAATGGTGGGGATGAAGTGATAGCTTCTCTCTTCTTTGAAATAGAAGAACTATTGCACTGAGAAATGCATGCATCAAGCTGAAACAAAGTACCTCTCCTAGTACCTTTAGCAAGCACCATAGAACCTCTCATCATCTTGCATCCATCTTTTGAAAAAACAACTTGCACACCTACATCATTCAGCATACTTACAGATAATAGGTTTCATGCCAAACTTGAAATGTACATAACTCTGTTGATTCCCTTTATTCGTCCATCAAGAAATCTGATAGTGACCGTTCCGCGTCCAACTATCTTTAGGTGACAATCATCACCCAAGTACACCTTTCCACCATCAAACTCTTCATATTTTGAGAACCAATTTCAATGAGAGGTCATGTGAAAAGAAGCACCTGAGTCTGCGAACCACGCATCATCAAATGCATGGGCTTCCAAAGCTACAATAAAATCATCTCCATCTTCTTGATATTTTTTAGAAGTTGAATCTGAGCCTTTCTTCTTCTTCGGTTCATTGCAGTCCCTCCGGAAGTGCCCAGATTTATCACAGTTCCAACATTTTGCCTTGGAATTTCTAGGAGTCTTAGAACTCTCATGGGATTTGGATCTGCCCTTCTTTTACTTATTGTCATTCTGCTTTCCTTTGTCATTGGATCTCCTATGAACAGCAAGGGCTTCCTTAGATGAATCCGAAGTCTTTCTTCACATCTCCTCAGATAGCAACGAAGACACCACATCATCCATATGGAATGTGACTATAGTACTTCTGAGAGAAATCACAAGATGGTCCCATGAATCTGGCAAGGAACAAAGCAGGGTCATACATCGATCCTCCTCCTCGATCTTGACACCGGATGATGCCAACTGTGCAATCAATAAATTGAATGCATTGAGGATGATCAATTACAGATCCACCTTCCTCCATTCTTAAAGAATACAACTTCTTTCTCAGGAAAAACTTATTCACCAAGGATTTGGCCTGATACGTAGACCCAAGCCATTTCCACAAAGAATTTGCAGTAGTCTCATCAAGAACATTCAGAAGAACGGCATCTGCCAGACAGAGTCTGATGAGACCCTTAGCCTTCTGATCCTTGATCTCCCAATCTACTTGAGATATCGCTGCAGGTCTCACATTAAGTGAAGTAGTCTCCCATAGATCACAGTCTTCAAGCATGTCTTCCATCTTGAGTTTCCACAACTCAAAATTGGTGCCATTAAATTTCTCCACCTCCATTCTACTGTATGAGGAACTTGCCATCTCAATCTGAAAATAAGATTCAAAATGCTCTGCATAAAAAACTCCCACTCAACTTGAGATTAGCTCAAAAAACCCTACCCAACAACTAGGATCAAAATTTGATCAGGCTTTGATACCACTTGTAAGGAAATTCAGGTGTAGAAACAGCTTCCTACACTAATCTCTAAAGGAAAGTATTGTGCAAATTCTTTTAAATCCTTACAATTTCAGATTCTTTAACTACTTTAACCAAAATATTGTAGCCATATACCATGCATATAGAAAATAGATAATAACACAATGATTTACCCTGGGGAAAACCTTTCAGTAAAAAACCCCAGCACTCCAAAACCTACACAATGTATTATCTTCAACACAACAGTTACAACACACTTGCAATGCAAGTTCTTTCAGGAGACAATCGACACACAAAGACAAATCTAGTAGCACCAGATCATATCAACAATACACTCTTTTTCTATATCTGTATGTAACCCTTAAAATTCTTATATCATGCGCTTTCCTTTTTAGGGAAACTTCCAAAGATAGCCGTATTAGGGTTTTACCATTCTCTGAGAAAATAGGAACCCCACGATTGTGGAAGAGTGTACAGTACTCAACTTTATCAGTTGTCACATGTCATCGCATGTATTCACCCATCATTGAATCTTCTAGAAATAACTCTTATGTGTCATAGGAATCTGTCATAACCATTTCAGCTGTGATCTCCTTACACACAATTCAAGATGTCAACACATCAAGTGGAGTGACACATCAACATGTCATCTAGACATGTACACTCACACTTAATTACATTATTTGCAAGAAATACATTTTACAAAATAAATAATAAGAATAGGAATTATCCAAGGTTGAGACACCTTATTCCTAATAGAATATACAAGGCAAAAACATACACAACTACCTAGTAGATTCTAGAGCTTCGGACAACATCATGCCCTTATCCATATGCCAGAAGCTCAGATTCTGACCTACCCCATCTAATGGTGCAGTAATCTAGTTGCATAAAAATACTGTAAAAATGGTGGATGAATTGAAGAATGTCCACATACAGCTCATCTAGGACCCCAGAATAGCCAGTATAATCCATATCCAAGTGGTGGACATCCCAAAGACTTATGGGATGTTATTAAGTCAGAATTGGTATAAGTCCTTGAACAGATACTTTTCAACCGACTTTTCCCACTTATGGCTCCCCTTGGAAGGAGAATAAAATAAGAACAAGGTTGAAAGTGAGCCCTGGATGAAGTAGGCCCTTACCAAATTCAGGAGGGTTAACGTGGTCTTATTCTCTGAGACTTCCCCCGGGGTGTACCAACCCCTTGAAATCTTAACATTCAATTTCACCCCGAGAGAGGATCACATAGTTCTGCAGAGAACCCAAGACCTAGAAGAAAAATTGAGGGTTGGGGTCAACTCTGAAGGTGCCATAGCGACCCCTGCTACACTCTTGTCTAGCACTTGGTGGCAGGTACATTATCAGAAGCATTTAGAGCTAGAGTGTGAGCCTTTTCTTTTCATCACTACCCGACACATTCACGCCTTCCAGAACAAAGAACCTACAGTTGATTCCCCAAAGCCCAATATTCCTACTGGAAGCATTTCTTAAGTGCCATCTCTCTGGGGATCTCAATCCTAAACCCATCCAGAAGAGAACCTCACCCCCACATCACTAATGCGGGAGGAAACTCCTCCTAAATCTCCCAAAAGCAATCCAAAGACTACTCCATCTCCCCAGCTCTAGACGACAAGTGATGATCTGTGGACCCTTAAGTTTGATGGGTCCCGGTCCAAACAAAGCTATGGGGCTGGAGTAGAATTAATCAACCCATGAGGGAAGTCCTTCCTCGCATCCTATAGACTGTAGTTTAACTGCACAAACAATGTTACAGAGTACAAGTCCCTGGTCCTCAGGATCCTATTTGCATTAAGGAAAGGAATCACTCACCTTCGGGCCCTGGGTTATTCAGAGTTGATTGTCAGAAAAGTCCAGAGTCAGTACACAAGTCACGATAAGAGGTTGGCTGCATACCACAATTGGGCATGGAGCTTTATTGAGGATTTTGATGCCTTCAACATTGACCTTATTCCCCAGTGATGAAATTATGCCCCAGATGCCCTCGCTGTTTCTACCAGCACACCAGAGCCCATGGCCAGCTCATGACTCCAGAGATTTTCTATTGAGATGATCCCTACCCCATCCATTCTAGATAATGTCACCCACTTTTAGGTTTTTGAGGACGATCAGCATATTTTGGCCTTCATGGCCAATGTTGGCACTTTCGAAGACTAGATAGTGGAGGAACAAGACAATGATGACACTGGGCAAGGTGATGAGGATGATGGGATCATGGACCTACATACCAACACCATCCCAAAGGGGATGGTTGCACTTGAATGAATCTTTGACTTAGACTCTCGGGGCTGGGAAAAGATATCATCCTCCTCTGAGGGAGGAAAACTTGAGAAAGTGAACATTGGCCAGCCTAGTGAAGAAAAGATGATACACATTGGCACCTCCTTCTCCCCTGAGGAGAAGGAGAAGATTCTTGCGGTTCTCTAATATTACATAGACGTGATTGCATGGGGGTACAAGGACTTGAAAACATATGACACATCCATTATGACTCATACCATCCCACTAAAACCTGATGCTAAGCCTTTCTGGTAAAAGCAATGTCCAGTCAACCCACTGATCAAACCTCTAATACATTAAGAGGTGGAAAAACTATTGTTAGCATGGATAATCTTTCCAATCCAACACACTACGTGGGTTGCCAACTTAGTCCCTATGAGAAAGAAGAGCGATGAAATTCGCCTTTGCGTGGATTTTTGAAATTTGAATAGAGCCTCCAAGAAAGATAATCACCCTCTCCCCTCGTTGGATGAGTTGTTTCAGGTAGTGAATGCATCCCAAATGATGTCTTTCTTCGATGGATAATCCGGCTATAACCAAGTCATGGTTAAGTACGAAGATAGAGATAAAACAATGTTTACCACCAAGTGGGGAATGTTTGCATATTGGAGAATGCCCTTTGTCTTGATTAACATAGGGGCCACATTTTAGAAGGCCATGGACATTACATTTGAGGGCCTTATGAACCAGTGCATAATCATCTATATAGATGATTTGACCATCTTTTCTCGGGATAGGTGTGACCATTCCGCCCACCTCGCCTAGAGCTGTGAGAGATGTCACCGGTAAAGAATATCCCTCAACCCAAAGAAGTGCATATTTAGGGTCACTGAAGGGAAGTTGCTCGGGCATATTCTCTTTGAGAAGGGTATATCCATCGACCCAGAGTGACTTGAAGTGCTGCTAAATCTGCAAATGTTTGGCAGCAAGAAAGAAATATGATCTTTCTTTGAAAAGATCAACTTTGTTCGGCGGTTCATCACTGGATTCGCTGAAATCATGAAGCCACTCAACGAAATGATAATGAAAGATACCAAAATTGAGTGGAGTCCTGAAGCAAAGTGGGCATTTTCCCAGATTAAATAGATAATAGCGGAGGCACCGGTCCTGGCTAGTCCAGACTACTCCCTCCCATTCTACATTTACTCCTTTATTCAACCGCATTCCATCATGGCAGTATTAACCCAAAAGGTCAAGGGGGAAGAATGACCAATAGCTTTCATGAGCTCCCCCTTCAAGAACACCAAAGTTTGGTATTCATCATTGGAAAAGTAGGCCTTCGCTCTTGTTCACACTGTGAAGAAATTCTGACATTACATTCTCTAGAGCAAGGTGCATGCTATCATACCGGACCAAGCTATAAAATCTCTATTGATGTAGAGTGAATTGGGTGAAAGATGGGGGAAATTGATGGCCATCCTCCAATAATATGACTTAGAAATGCAACCCATGAAGATAGTTCGAGGCTAGGGACTAAGTCAAGCGATGGCTGAAGAGATCCCTCACATAGAATGTCAAATGTACATGGTAGAGTCTATCACTCGAGACTTGTGGTACACCAATCTGGTGTACTTATTGTTAAATAATAGATTCCTACAGGGGTTTCCTCCCAACAAACATCATTCCCTACAAATGAAAAGTTCCCACTTCATGATCAAAAACTCCACACTGTACCATAGGAACTATGAAGGAGTGTACCTTCGGTGCATCGACAGAGACCAAGCTGCAAAAATGATTGAAAAATTTCATGGGCAGTTTGGGACTGAGCATGGCTCAGATGACACCACCACCCATCAGATCCTTTGGGCTAGATATTATTGGCCCTACATATTTAAAGATGTCCACACTCACATTTGGAAGTGCCATACTTGCCAAACTATGACACATCATGAGCGTAACCTGGCTATGCCTTTGCAGCTGGTATTCAAAGCTAGACCTTTCACCCAATGGGCATTTGACTTTATCAGGAAAATCAAGCCCAACTCATCTGCAAACCACCGATACATCCTAACTGCAACCGATTACTGCACCCTGTGGTCTGAAGCCATACCTTGTAAAAACAACATGACCGACGTAGTTATCAAATTCCTTGAAGAAAACATCGTCACAAGATTTGGAATGCCCTTCGCTATAGTGTGTGATAATGGTCCAGCATTTTCTTCAGCGCAACTACTTGAATGGACCTACGACTGGAAGATCACTCTAAATTTTTCTAGCAACTATTACCCCCAGAGGAATGGTGTTGCTGAATCAACAAACAAAAATCTACTTGAAGTGATCAAACACCTGCTAGAATAGAATCCCTGGGATTGGCACCAAAAGCTAAGATTCACCCTTTGAGAAGATCACATTTGAATTAAGGCTACCCTGGGAATGTCCCCATTCCATCTGGTTTATGGCTAGAACCCAGTATTCCCAATCAACTTACAGATCCTGGTTTTACAACTTATGCAGGAATTCAGCAATTGGGATAATATTGTGGAGGTCCAGCTCCTGAATTTGGTGCAGATGGAAGAACAACGTGACACAGCCCTTGAACATTTCATGCATCACCAAGTAGTGGTAAAATGATGGTTTGATCAAAGATCCCAATACAAGGCCTTTCATATTTCAGACTTGGTCCTTTTGTGGGACAAGGCCCAGGAAAAGAAAGGAAAGCATACCAAGTTCCAACAGCTCTGGCTCGGACCATACCTAATCTTAGAAATCTGCGGAGCAAATACCTATTGCCTCAATACCATGACTGGAGAACCTATCCCATTGCCAATCAATGGATATTTCCTCAAACATTACTTTGAATGAGGTCAGTTTTCTCAGAGTTGTATTTTATGTAAATTTTCTCGCTTGAAAATATTTCTTTCCTGATATCCCCGTTTGGGGGTGCCTTGTTTGTAAATAGTCTTGTTGACCATCCTCCAGGACCGCCCCTCTTTCTTTCATTTTATTTTTGGTTTTTTTCTATCTTCTTTCTTGGGTCCAGCATTTTTTCTCCCCCTCTTGTAGGCCAGTATGCTTAGCATAACATCTAGTCTCTGGGATGATGCCTTTGGCATACTGATGAACTTGGAATCTTTTGTTAGCATGGTGGAATTGGTCCAGTCTCCAGATTTATTATGCAAGTTTGGTAGAAAATTATGAGTAATCTTCATATGATTTATCCCTGGAAGTCTAGTAATCAGTTAAATCAAAATTCTAAAGGAACAAGTAATCAAACACACCGAGGGTAGATCGGTTGCACTGGTTGGTTGACTCAAGTTTGAACTTTTAAAGATTCTTTTTGGGTTCAAATTTTTCCCTCCCTATTCAGCAAATTAAGGTGGGTGGAAGGGTGAAAGAATTACTACCATTAAATTTATCTAATCTTAAGCTTGATGGTGAAAGAAGTACCGCCCTCCCACCCAGAAGAGAATAAAATAATAAAAGGTAAAAATGGCATGAAACTATGGTATCTAGGAGAAGTGAACGAATTTGATGACTTTGGGTTTAATATACTTAGTGCCTCTTCTCTGCTTCTCCCAAAGGTCAACGGCTTGACTTCCTTCCAAAGCACACACTTCACAACTGATGAAAGGATCATGGATTGAATCGCATATGGCCAGATTTTCTAAGACATTTCACACATTACGAGCAAGATGCTTCGAGTAATGATTTATTCCAGTTTTGCTAACCAAAGATTTTTTGGTTCTCAAATGCACTAAGGCATTCATCCTAGATAGTCACCATTTGTTATGTCCTGCATCACCGTCCCTACATTTTGTGTGCAAAATGTTGGGTCCCCCCTTTTGTTGTTTTGCTTTTGGCTCTTGCCTTGTTTTCTTTGTCTTTGCTTCTTTTGTTTCTTTCTCCAAATTTTCTTCCCTATGGTATTGGTTTTGTTTTTTTTTTTTTTTGTCCTTCGTGTCTCTGGGACCCAGTCCTAGAGTTGGTGGTTTGCTTTCCAGAAGCCAGATTCCAGACTCCAGGATTCTTTGCAACAATGTCTCCTTCTTGTAAAAAAACATGATTGTTTGGAATCCCCAGGCCTGGAGTCTAGAGGTTCACCTGTTCCAAAGTTTGTGGAGAGAAGGTAACTTGCTTTTACCTTAGGTATAAATAATATTTACCTATCCTTTTCACAGTTACCGCATTTAAAACACTTATAATTTTTAGAGCAATTCAAAGGTAATTTGAGTGCGAGTTAAGTGCGAGTTTCTTTGAGCTTAGTGGATAACAATGAATCGATCTTTGGTAGCTGTACTTGGCATTGGAGGTGAAAGCTATTGCAGAGTGGTCTGGTGTTTCTTCCCTTCACCATCCTCTGGATTCTAGGTTGGTGTTTCTGGTTCTTTCCTCCATATTTTGCTTTTGTTTCATGTTGTTGTGTTTCATTTTTATTTATGCATCATTTTTGTTTCCATTTCTACTTTGCGTTTGTCATCTAGTTCACCACCCGTTGGTGTGTTGGCTCTACTAGAGGGTTGTCCGCCCTCTGTGTAGGTGTAAGATAATATATATGTTTGTACATTCTGGCTTTGTTTTAACGTAGCTGCTCTGCATTTTGTTTTGATGTATATTGGTGTATATGGTGTATATTTTCTATAATTTTATGTATATACACTTCAGCCCTTGGCCCTCCTGTACGTCTTGTGTATATTTTTTATATGTGTGTTGTTTATATCCTTTAGAGTGTCGATTTCTTCACGCTCTGTCATGAATTTCAACCCAACGGGATAGAGCTCGATGAGATAAGGTCGCCACGGTTCGAACTCGGCACCTCGCTAGTTCAAACCATGGTGGCTTTCTCTCTCCTCTGTCTCGTCACATTAATGGTGGGATTAATATCCCATGTATGGTATTTAAAATGCATCCAACTTGGCATTCAATTTTTCCCTATGTCAACCCACCTTTCCTAATCAATGCCATAACTGTCTTTATGCCGCCTACCATTTTCCCACGTGCCAACGCACGTCAACCTGAATACGGCTTGTTGTCAGTCACTTCAAAAAAGGCTAGTTTGTCTGGAATCTAAACTCCCAGCGGGACCTTGTCCTCCACTTTTTCTATCACCATGTCAGCACATTCTGGAATGCTTAAGCCATGATCATCTTTTTAGGAACTCCAGAACTTTTAGATATATATACACTAACATTTATGTTGACAGGTGCAGGCCGGTAGAAAATATCCCAGAGTTTTCCATATCTTTGTATGTTTTGATGGTTTTCTGATCTTGTAGGTGGTTTTTAAGCTTGTTCAAAATGTCTGACGATTTCGTACCTCCTGATAGCCCAGAATTACCATCTACTTCCACCTGAGAAGCCACAAAATTGAAGCTGGAAAGAATGTTGGCAAAGCTGCCATTAACCTCCAAGTATTTGATGGAGGGAGGTATTGCAGGGTCTAAAATAGACTCCAAGGTTCAAGAAATGACAAATCTGGACCCCGAGAGTTGGGCCGAACTACAAGATCTAATCTAGACCATTTACAGGTTGAAAGAACAAAGGGAAAAAATATCAACTTACCTAGCTGCCTCTGGCATCATCAAGGCTGCTAGCTTTCCATGCACAGTGCAGTCCCCTAAACTTATCAGGCAGCTGGCAGTATTATATAACCCGTCCAATCGGTCAGTGTTGCTTCCAGATCCCCAATTACTGCAATATACTACCATAATCATCACGTTAGAGGCTCCCACCTTTTCTTTCGGGTTGGGAATTCCATAATTCAAAGGGTTTGTAGTAATCACTAGGGCCAAATCACTAAAGGAATTCGGTGAGGCCAAAACCATTTCCTAGCAGCACCTCAATAACCACTAGTTAAAGTCTCCGAAGCGGAACTATAAGAGAATGAAATTGGAAATTTGCCACAGGGACTTCATGGAGCCCATTCAAGTAGGCATAATATTTCTGTGCAGAATCTTCAGATGGCCCCATGCCTGGGAATTCTCAGCATGGATTTATTATTTCTTATATTGCATAACAACACATAGCAAGACTTTCAATTGGGCGGCGATCATATCCAATCATGTGGATACATAGATGCGGACCATTGCCCAACATTCACAATTTTATATGACCTCGTACATGCTGTGGGCATTGGCATAGCAAAGGCCAGCTTTTCAGGGCCTTGGGATAGTTGGAGAGCTTGGAAATAGGCCAGGAAAGGTTACACCTTGGGATCATTATCCCCAGTTACAGTGGGAGCTAAGCTTCCAGAATTTTTTTTGGGTAAATGATGCCTTCATTTACCATGACATTCTTACACTTACCCAAGATTTTGGGTACCACCTATCACAGGCTACAATGGCACTAGTCAACTCCTATGGCCAATATTTTATTCAATTCAAGCATCACACTTACATCAGGGTGACAGGCTTCAACGGGAAGCCCTACCTCCTTCCCCGATATTGTGGGGATAGGATTATTCTTTTGGAATTATGCAGGCAGATGATCTGCATGCCCTCTTCACAATGAAGAAGGTCACTAATGTCTCATTCCCCTTTTCTTGCAGGGAATATACATGTAGCCTCGCCACGTCTTGGGAGGCAGACAATGAGTTAAAAGGGTTGGGGCTGGTTAAATTCAACCACACCCAGAAGAAATATGACCCCCATGGAAAAATTGTCATCGCACTACCAAGGGCATCCCCCCACATGAAGATGACATTGAAGATTTTTGGGTACATTGCCAGGATAGCTTTGATCTCAGGGCCCATCAATACACAAGAATGAGCAAAGCGCTCATGGAGGAGTTGGACCTTCGGACCTGTTGTTTCCTTTTCTTGCTGATATGAAAATACCCTCTAAGGGTTCACTCTATTTATCCCTAACACTGATTCAGCATAGAATAGAATAACAGAAACAAGGTTTTGAAACCTTCTGCACTTTGAGCTCCACAAACTCGGGCGGAAATACCCTTAACAACTTAGAATAATGAAATCACTAAATTATTCAAGCTTGCTATTGGTGGAATTACAGGAAATGTTCACTGTAACTTTTACTGAAACAGACCGAATTGAAAATAAAGATTTTGATTTAAATGATGATAGTCATCTCAATGAACGAAAATAGACCAGTGCTCAATCCTAGGGCATGGAGTCATATATAACTAGTTTTAAAACATCATGATTAAGGACAACAACTGAAAACAATTACAAGATCTGACACAAACATAGATATACCTTATATATC
>MU228157.1:205674-218482 GCA_018584345.1 Thuja plicata | reverse complement strand
AAACTTTAATTCATTTTAGACTGCGAGTGCGCGATTGCTCAATATTTCACCTTAGTCGCCCAGTCGCGAGCTATTTTTCTTTCTTCTCTTCTGCTTGGCGACTGAGCGATGACCTTCTCCTTTGGCTTTTCGCACGCTCACGGGCTCCAAACTTTCATTTCATTTCATATTGCGAGTGCACGAATGCTTCACTTTTTCCCTTGTCTCTCACTCGCGAGCTCTTTTCTGATCATCTGCATTGAATAGCGAGTGCGCGACATCATTCTTTCTCTGCTCGTCGCATGCTCACGAGCTGATCTTTCATTACCTCAAAGCTTCAGTGACTAAGCGAGGCATTTAAATAGGTTCTTAGTCACTCGGTCGTGGACTATCACAGAACTTAATAAGTACTTGTGCGACTGGGCGATGCACATCTCATTTCCTTGTTTTATATCTTGGTCACGCACTCGCTCTGCAAAAAACATGAGTTAAACCTATGCGAGTAAGCGATAACTACATGACATGACCTCGTCGCGCTCTCGCGCAACGCAAAACATTGATATAAGCTTGATGCGACTGTGCGACCGCTTAAGTTTTAACAATACTCGCTCGGTCGCGGAGCATAAAACATACAGCACAAATTTCCAGCGACTGCGCGATAGACATGACCTTAGCTCGTCGCTGACTCGCTAACCTTTGATTTAACTTCAAAAATAGCTCGCGACTGCGCAATTAACCTCTAAAAACATAAGACCCGCTCACTCACAGACTGATGATGATTTAACATGGGCTCATTGCGATTGCGCAATACACAATTTTGCTACTCGTCGCCCACTCGCAGGCATACTGAAACTTGACTCAAACAGCTCGCGACTGCGCGATTAACCTTTTCATCAACAGCTCATCGCCTACTCGCACAACTTAAAAACCTTATAATAAAACCGATGCGACAAAGTGACTAAAGATGAAATATGACTTCAAAAAGTGATTGACTCATTTTGAGTGGTAAAAACAAGATTTTGAAAACAAGAAAGCCCGGGAAAATGATAAGACCAAGGGATTCAAAAAAAAATTTGATACAGTGCTAACAGGACCTTCCCAAAAGGTTTCAACGACGGCGGGCCGCTGGAGGATCTAGTGTACAAGGGACAGGGGATGGATAAATTGGACATCCCTCCAGTGGATTGGGCCACTTCGAAGGATTTGACAATTGAAGGGGTATGCCGCCCCATCATAGAGGCAAGCCACAAATATTTTTCCCGGGTGTGCCCCAAAAGCACCCGCAACAAAACAGCGGTGAAGAAGACCATCCCTTCTTCAGCAGGTGCCAGACCTTCTTCGTCTTCCATGCCTGTTGAAGCAAGTGTGAGTAAAGGAAAGGAAAAGGAGGGAGTCCCGGTGCCCAAGTAACCCCCTTAGATCCCCGCACTCCTAATGGAAAAATTACATGATCAGATGGAGTTGGAAAAGTTGGCTAGACAAAAAATTAGCATGCAGGTAGCCGCTAGCCTCCCAGTCACTCTAGTGACCTCTGCTCGCCCAATGGGACCTCCCTTGTTGGAAACTATGATAAGTAGATAGAATTTTGCTAAGGTAGAGTCTTCCAGCATTTTGGACATTGGGGCTTCTCTTGTAAGGAAAAATAAAACAGCGGCGATCCCCATAACAATTTCTCCCCTTGGTATGCCCGAGAAGCCCCCGGTGGATGTAAGTTCAAATTCTCCCAAACTTGGGGATATCTCAGACGCCTCTCTATCACATGATGATTTAGATGACACATTCTTAGCAGATGAACTTCTGGAGATCCAGCAAGGCATTGATACTGCAGTGAAGGAAATCGAGGCTCAAGAAAAGGAGGCCCCTATAGAAGAACTCCTCATATAAAATGACATATCAGAGTAAGAGGCTTGGGAGGAAAATGTTGAGCCTAAATAGGAAGAACCATAGATTCAAAGGGTCGTAGATATGCCAAGGAAACCTACAAATGAGCCCCTGATGGGAGGAGAACCCAGACCCCGGGCAACAACCGTACCTTAGACCATCACACTTTAGATTCCTTTGGAGACTTTGGGTGACCAGGCACCCCGAAGCACCCTCAATGAGGTCGTAACAACTTCCACCTTGCTAAACTTTGGCCAGCGACCCCACCCACCTCCGGAGGATGTCCCAATGGAGGAATAAAATGTTGAAGTGAAGCCGATAAGGCCCAAGAATAGCAGCAGCTGATGAACCAGGAGGTCCTAGAAGAGGAGAATGAACAAGATGCCTATGACACTAGGGAGGATGAGGTCGCTAAGAATATAGAAACAGAAACCAGGGAAAAGATCTCAGATAATTTTGCAGAAGACGCTAGCATGGCAGAAAATATAGAGGGTCCCAGAGAACAGGAAACAGAAAGAGAACAAGAAGTAAGAAAGGGACCAGAACAAGAACAGGAAAAGGACCCAGAAGAAAATATAAGATTAGGGGATGCACTGCCAGATTTGGAAGTGAATCTTAGTGAGCAGGAATTGGCAACAAGGTCACCCCATCCGCCTCAATGGCTAGTGGACACAAAGAAAAGAAAAGCTCTGACGATGCCTACAGGTGCTCCTTTTTCACTGGCCGAAATGATGGCCAAAAATGTTGAAACAAAGAAGCCCAAGAGGGCACGGGTGGTCCATACACTCCGAACCAACCTAGCAAGTAGTACAATTGTGGTCATTGCAACACCCCCGGAAAATACAAATGCAGCGGCCACAAGGCTAGAAGACTATAATATAACAGAGGTTGAGATGGGAAAAAGGGACAAGCAAGGAGAGCTTGACTTGCTCAAAGAGGCTACCAAAGCTATAGAGGCCCGGTATGCCAAATAGGGGAAAAAGTTGCAAGAGGAAAGAGAAAAAAATGCTAATCTCCTCACACTTCTGACAAAACTAACATGGCCCTTGGACGAAGTCCACCCAGGGACCCCTTCTTCAAGATTGTCGCTTGCACAGGGCGACATGGACTCATTGTGCATGATGAAGAAAAAGGTGCAAGGAGTGGACAGATGGGAAGCCAAGCAAATAATGGTGATGAGAGAATTTTTGGTGGCGTCCCTCCCAGATTTTTACAAGATAGATGTCACCCTTAGCCATGCAAGAAGCTTCGCTTAGGTATCGGAGTTAGACTTAGAAAAGTATGAAAAATGGAAGGCCGGGTTGGAGGAGATCTGCAGCATTGGAGAAGAGGTTGCCACAGAATCTGGAATTTTGGGAGAAGAATCATATGATTCCCTCCAGGTCCAGTACTCCAGACTTGCCCTCAAAATTGAGGTTTGTAAGGAACTGGTTAAGACCTTAAAACAGAAATTGACGGCTGCCCAGTATCCCCTGGATTTATTCAAAACATTCATGTTCAGGGAATCGCAAGTTGATCCCTTCACCACAGGAACATGTACCCCAAAGGACTATGTCCTTAGTAAATTTGATGAAAGGATGGAATCCCTCTATCCATCGGGCAGAGATTTTGATCAAGGAAGGTTGTCCCGGTTGTCAAAGACTATGATTCGGTCACATGACACCATCAAGATGGTGAAAAAATTTTAGAACAGGGCCGAAGAGGTTGAGGAAGCAATGGAGGTTTTCCGTAGCAGATGGAGTAGCATCCAGAGCATAGATGAGGAGAGTATTAGCAAAGTGTTAGAAGCTTGGGAGAAAATGTAAGTCAATAAAGTTCTTTGGATCTGGGAGAAATGGGCCCGACGCTATATCCTGTATTCTTTATTCTTTTGGAACGCAAGTTCCTGGATCTTAGAGTTCCGGGTCCCACATTTTTGAATTCTTCAAGTGACCCATGTCTCGATTCCCAATGCCAACCGGTCACTTTCAAAGCAGTAATAAAGGTTGTCAGAAAGTGGGTAACTACAATAAGGCATGTCAACTTGACGGGAGGTTTCTAACAGATGGTCTTCCCTAGGTGCCACTTCAAAGATACATCTAGTGCTTCAGAGACAAGGCACCGCTTTCCCATTTATGAGGCATGTAGCCTCGATCCCCAGGGGATCAGATTTCTTCTTTCTCCTTCTCAGCTCTCGTCTCGAGGCTGATTCTTCCACTCCATCTTTCTTGTCTTATTCTTCTGACATGTCAGGCCTTTTCATCTTGATTCTTTTTGTAACATGGTGCAAGTAGTACCGGCCACCAGATAATGTATTTTATTTTAAAGTGTAAAATAAGTTAGGGTTAGGGTTAGATCAAAAGATGTGTATAAATAATAAGTTTGACCTCATTCCAAGGGTCAAAAAAATTGATGATTTTGCAGTCCACAGTTAATAGAAAAGTAGTTTTTCTCATTTCTTAGTTGCAGAGCTCAATGCTCCATATTTTTAAGCTTTCAGTAGTTAAATGCTCCCTAGGAGTTACCATTGTACCATGCACTAGTGCTTGCTGGAAGGATGTAAATGAAGAATAAAGGGTTCTCTCAATGATGTTGTTGGCACTCTGTCTTCTGGGTTGAAGGTATTTTATGCTTCATGTTCTTCATGTCCTTTTCTCCAATGCTTAAAGTAGATTAATGACCTCATTTCTTTTGCTACTGATGAAATATGAACTGATGGTTGTATGTTTCTTTGGTATTTAGTGTAGTGTGTTAGAGCATTGTTGATGTTTTGAATGTTTAGCATAATTGTAGGTAGATGAAATCTTTCTAACCCTGCAAGATCTTTTTAAGTTTATTTGTTAAGTAAAAGCATGCTTGGAGAAAACCCCACTCACCTGAATCCCCATAGTTGACGAGTTTAAGATAACTAGCTATCCCCCTCTAAAAATAGTCACATCTCCCAACCGAGCCCCGCACCGTTGAGACCCTACTCTCACATGCTTGGAGGCCCGGGGAATCTCTTTTCCGCAGACAACCTTTACAGGCAAAGTTGGCCGGTACCCCGGTACCTGGTGAAAACTTACATCTGTTGGCGGACCCGGTCACAAAGTCCCGTCAACAGGGCCTAAATTTTAGATTTCTCATCATTTAAACAAATACTTGACATCTTCCTGTCATATTTAAATTCTCAAAAAAAATCTCCAAATATGGATAGCATATATTTGACAAGTACGCTTGAGAATCTTGTCAGGCATTTGTTGAAAAATGTTAGTATCAATATCAATTAAATATTTTGTCTTTCTGTAAATTATTCTTGGAGGTGTTTTCAACTATTGAGTGGCCTCAACATTACAAACATCAACAACATTTGTATCAATTGTGTACCTTCAACCAAAGTTGACGTGCCTCCAAATTTAGATGCAAAAGATGGATCCTCACCAACTTGAGATGTTAATGGTGTGCCTTCAGCATGAAATGATTTTATGCCTACACCTTTGGATATAGATAATGGTGTGCCTTCAACATGACATGATGTTGTTCCTACACCTTCAGATGCAGATAATGATGTGCCTTGAACATGATACAATGGTGTGCCTTCAAGATGATACAAGGGTGTGTCTCCAACATTGGATGGTGGTGTCTCATCAACTTGGGAACTCATAGATGATGTGCGCACATATTCATAATTCAATTATCTTGTTGCATGCAAGTTTCTCATTTGTTGCCTTTTTGTTTCCAATTCCTATTCGTTCTTACTTTCTATTGATTTTTCATGTTCCTCATCCAAAGGCAAATCTTCTTTTATGGTATGAAATTTTTTGTGTTCATGAAGTTGTCTCATTCTTTCCCTTTTCTTCTCTTTGTCTCTTTCATTTTCTTCTAGTGTTAGAGTCTTTTCTCGTTTCCTTGGCATGATGATTATTTCTCCATATGAATTCATTACAATTTTGAAATTATTATATTAATCTATTACAAGAAGTAAAACTTTATAATATCAATCTAAATTATATTAACTCAAAATATAATAGAAATATTTTACAATATGTTAAATTATTTCTTCAACAAATCCATATCATAGCAATGCCTATACAAAAAGACTCTTTATTCACAATTCACATGTAAAAAATAAAAAACTTACCTCAATGGATCAATTTTGGTGAAGATTGATTGACTTTCGTTCTTCGATGTTGACTTCTGAACAAAAATGTGTTGCAAATTGATAGAATATACTTCTTTGTTATTTTAAACACCATGAATAGAAAATATTTGTTGAGCGGACTATAAAAAATAGACAGCAACAGTTAAAAGTGGGCCTCTTTCATGAGTTTGTTAACTTTATTACCATTTTTTGTGTTCTTACATAGGGCGCACACCCTATGTTAAACACAAGAGAGAGAGAGAGAGAGTTTGAATACTTGTTTCCCTTCTAGTATTTGACATTATCTTGTTTCACTTCTAGTATTTGGCATTATCTATAACAATCTTTGAATACCTGTTCACCTCTAGTGTTTGACATTATATATTAATCAATTGGATGTCACATGTGCAAATCTTATTGCTAGACCTTGTTACAATTTGTGTGTGTGTGTATCAGGATAACTTATTTTTGGTATGCATGATATGAATATTGCATGTAGATTCTTTGTGAAGCGACCTTTCTTACTACTCTGGATCTCATGACATGTTTGTCCAATTTTCTCTTTTTAGTTTCTCTAACTCGGAGCTAGAGAGATAAGAAGGATTGCAACATGAAGTCATGGCAAACAACCAAGGAATTATCAAAGACAATTCTTGAAGAGAGAGAGAGAGATAGAGAGAGAGAGAGAGGTGAATTCTAGGAATGACCCTACCATGGAGGCAAAGAGGCTTGAACATTGTTGACCGCTATGGAGCCAAGTGTCCCTCAAAGTGCACCAGACAACAAAATTGCCAATATTTAGGAGTCTGTTTCTCAAAGATCCTGAGGGGTATCGATAATCTGTCAAGTGCTACAATACCAGGTCACGAAGGCCTACAATAACCTCTCTCTCTCTCTCTCTCTCTCTCTCTCTCTCTCTCTCTCTCTCTCTCTCTCTCTCTCTCCTTTTGTCATTTTGTGTCTAATATAGGGCATACGCCCTATAGTGTGTATGGTGCATATTCCATATAGGGCGTACGCCCTATAGTAAGTATAGGGCATACGTCCTTGTAACAAAATTTATATTTACCAAGCCTAAGGCTCAAATTTGCCTTGGATTTTGAACCCAAAGGCCTGCAAGATTCAAACAGGTCTGAGACGTGTTTTCCATCAAACATAGAAAAAAATAACATTTTTTCTTGTGTTCTCCCCGTTAGGTTTGCACGTGGTTCAATAATGATAAAATCAGATGATGTGATATTGTAGATCTCTCTGATAGCTATCTAACAATGTAATTTATTTTGAATTCTCATTATGTTCAGCTTTTCATTTTTAATTTCTTTTGTATGTCTGATTTTTGTCAAAAACCAACGTGTATTCATTTCAGCTTAGATTTTGGCTCGTTCATCGAATTTTGAAAAAATTACATTTTCATAAACTAGACTCCATTCTTCACACTTTAAAAAAAAAAGTTTTGATTTTCAATTAGTTTTCAATGATTTCTAGTGGGAGCACACAGAAATTTCACGTTTTTAGAATGTGTCCACTTTAGAAAATGGAAAAAAATCACACTTTCATTAAAAAATTAGAAGAAAAATCTAGGATAAACTAGGTGGTGTTAGCTAATTTCTCAATGGAGAGATTAAATTTTTTTTTTTTTAAATTCAACATTTTAGGGGGAGCACACTAGACGCTATGTTATGTTTTTCACAAAAAGCAGGACCACTTTGTGCTCCCCCTTTTTGAGGGCCTTAATCTCCACCATTTCTAAAATAAATTAGTATTTTATATACTAGATTTGGAGTAGAACAACTCTTTTTTTTGTCACATTTTAAAATTTTGAGTGTAACTATCCTCAATTTCTCGTTGAAGTTCAGAGTTTGCTGATTTCAGAAGAAAAAAAAAGTACCATCTTATACCCCCTTTTTGGTACCCCATCTTTGTGCACTTACCCAAAGAAAATATCAAATACATAGTCGGCACTCTTACATAATTGAAATATATAATATCAACAAAATTAATCTATCTTAGCTTGCCAGGAGTCCACATCATACTCCCCAAATCATCGCTTCAGTTCAATAGCTCTGTATCATTATTCTACTATTGTCGAATGTCTTTATTTCACTGTAATTCTCTATAAAATTTACCAAAATGAAATCGATCTTAGATAAAGGTCATGCATACTCCATATTATCTTCCTCTAAGCTCGCACATCATAACTCGTTCATCTCAATCTTTGATACCCAAAATACCTTTGTATTTCTGCTCTATACTTAGTCGATTTCATAATAGAATCACCAAAACTTAACTCCAAATCAATTGATCAATATGCCATATGTGTTTCCATAAATGACAACCAAAATTGAATCATAACACAAAATTTATCACTTTCCAACTATCTCTCCCTTTGGCATTGGTGGCAACACTTAACAAAAAATGACTAAGTGTTCCAACAAAACAAAAACTGTCTCTTCTCCTCCTTCCTCTATTTTGTTTTTCTCTTCTCCCTTATACATTATCTTCTCCTCTTCTCCCCTATTCATTTTTATCTTCTCTCTTCTCCCCTTTGAAAACAATGAAAAATGTGCATAAAAAGTAATAAGACTAGTGCTTGCTCGCCAATTTCAGAATATCTTGAAATGAATCTTCCAAGATCTTCACTTCTGTACTCCATGAGTTAATCAATAGCTGACTAACATGAATTATTCCATTAAATGCAAATGATGTTGTCTCTAATTCTTTCAAATCTATTGGCATAGAGTTATCCAATGATTCTATAGTCTTCTCCATGTCAGATAAGTGAGCTTCAATGATTGATAGCTAAGGAGTGATTAAACTCTTTAGCAAACCAAACCTTGTCATTACTCTCCTTTTCTCAATATCCAATACATTTAGTTTAGCCAAAATTCTTGTTACTTATTTGTCCAAATCCATTATAGATTGTGAAGAGGTCTCACAATTGTCCATCATACTGTTCAAGGTTGCCTTGTACTTGGCAATAATGTCTTCAATGTTTCGAACATGCCTGATAGGATTCAAGAAATAGCTAAATAGCGTTCTACCATGTGTAATACAAATCTTATAATTTTTTGTAATAGTTCTCAGAATGCCCAAGTCCCATGAAATAGACTGGAAAATTTCAAACAATTTCTACTCTAAGTAGTTCTTCTATGCCTTTTCTTCTGCAATCTTTACCAAGTTCTCATAATGACCATCAAACTCATCAAGTGTCATCTTCAAGTTTTCTATATCATTTCTGCTCTGGAAAACAATAGGTACTAGAAGAAATTTTTTCACAGTATCAATCACTCTGGTCATTACCTTAGTCTTCTTGTCACTCTTCTGCTCCGATCTCTCCTTTACTTTAGTAAGTGCGGTGAAAGCTAAGCTCACCAACTCATACTCGTCTATATGATTAACATCAACATCTATAGGTTTTTCTTTCCTTGCCAAAAATAAGATAGAAGATGTGTTTACCTCATTTTTTATTTCATCTTTTTTCATCTTCTTCTTTCTGCTCCATTTCTTTATGTACTTCCTCTGTCTTTTCTCCATCTTTGCGTTCTTCATCCTTCTTTTCTTCATTCTCTACCATAGCACTATCAATTTTTCCTTCTAAAGGGTCCTTCTCATCATGAGAAGTGTCAAGTGTCACAAGAACACCAAAAACATAGAAATATGATTGCATAAAATCTTTGCTCTACTCAACACTCATCTCAGTTGTCTTGGAACTCTCTCTAATTCCTAAGAATGTAGGAATTGTAGTTTTAGTAGGTGCATTCTTCTGAGGAATTGATGACATAAGTATCTGATCCAATGCTCTCTAAGTCTCTTCAGTAACATCTTCATACTTTCTTGCCATAAGTTTTACTAACCTTGCATTTGTTCTCAATAAAGGTTTCAGTTCAGCAAGCAGTTTGTCTCTCTCTGTCATAGAAACTACAGGTAACATTTTGGTCAATTAATCAACTCCTGATAGTCTTATCTTCAATGTGTGCTAGCTATTTCCTTATATCTAATCTCCCATAATATCCTTCAAGTACACTTCCGTCAATCTCCAATAGATTCTTCTTAAAAACAAGTAAATGATTTACTACAATATCTTCAATCTTAAGTTTGTCAATTTCTTGATACCTGTCATAATATTTGTCTATTGTAACCAGCTTTCCCTGCTCAATTGCTTTCTTCAAAAATTTCAAGTCAGTTTTCCATACAGGTTTATCACTTACTGATATTTTCTCTTCTCTCATAGTCTTCAGTTCTTTAGGTGGTGATTTCTATCTAGAGGATCTAGTGCTCACTCTAAGAACCAGTTCTACTACCTCTGAGGTTTGCTGTGATGAAGAAGGGGTGTCTACATCAATGATTTTAGTAGGTGTAGCACCTGTCATCACAACTTCAGGATGTGGAAGGGCTAAAGTACTAGCACTTGCTAATCCAGAAGATCATCTGCCAATTTTCTCTTTACTTCCCTCAACTCTTCCCTAGTCAATCCTGCCTTAACTCTGCATTCATGAATAATGTTTTCAACTCTTATTTTCCTCAAGCCTCTAGTCTGTTCTTCTCTCACTTCACCTAATTTTTCTTCATAAGTACCCCATCTCTTCTCAGATGTATCTATCTTAGATGCTAGAACATGTTCGATCTGCATGGTTAGTACTTTTGAACTTAATTCATATCCCATAGGATAACACTATTTCTTTCTTGGAACTACTACCTCAAAGCATACACAATCAGTTTCAACCATGAAATAGCTTGTATCCTTATATTTCTCAACTAAATATTTAGGAATCTTGTATCTTTCTTTCATTTTCCTCTGAATAATTTTGATCATACCCAATAGCTCTCCATCAACCCATGTGTTGTTTTGTCTTCGATAACTCTGTGAAATTTGAATACCAGTAGGTATCCCTTTTCTCCAACCACTAGGGTGCATTCCTAGAAATCTATGCTCAATGTGTATGTACATATGCATTAGCAATGAACCAAATCTGAAGGCTCTGGATTTTTCTTTCTTTATCAGCTTCACATTTTCCAAAAACTATTGTGCCAACACTTCACATAGGTTATACTTTGTGTTTTCTTTCACCATTATATATGCCATCATAATAACTCTAGCAGATACAAAATTAGGTCTACTATTATAGTAGAATTTGTAACTGATTATCATAGTAATCAATCTCACATCTGATGCAGAGGGTTTGATACTCTAGAGCTTTTCCTCACTCCAAGATGCTTCTTTGTCTATTCTAAGAATCCAATGGATGTTCCTTGTTTAATCTTCCTTCAATTAGGATCTCCAAGACCCTCACTACCAACTTCTCCTCCAAGGTATAGTTAGTCTTTAGAATATTTCCAAGTTTCCATGCTTAACTAGTCCAACTAGTTCACCAAATGCCTAGTTTCTTCACTAGAACTCCTCCTAGAATGCCAAACCTCTACTTAGGATCTTCCCAAACATCCACCAAGACTCCTATCAATCTTCTTGACCCATCCTAGGTCATCCGAACCCTTCTGAATACTTCAAAACTCTTTACCAATCCAATTGGTCAATATTTCACTAGGAGGCCTAATTGCCTAATTCCTAGTAGGTCTATTTTCACAGTTTTAGGGAGAGATTTTTACTTCTCCTTGAATGATCAACCTTGGAATTGTACTTCTCCACTTGCTTCTGTAAATTCTTGTTGACTTGTTCATGCAGTTCCTTCATATGTTTTGCAAATGACTCTCCTTGTGCACTTCTCTTGTCCTTCAAACTAAGATCTCTCAACTCCAAGATCCCTCTAGGGTTGACCCCATACACTATCTCAAAGGGGCTCTTCCCTATACTCCTATTAATGGATTCATTATAGGAAAATTCTACTTTCCCTATGATATGATCCCATGACTGACCATGTTGTTTAGTCAAACACCTTAGCAAGTTTCCAAGTGACCTGTTGACTACCTCTATTTGGCCATCTGATTGTGGATGGTAGGTTGAAGAGAAAGAAAATTTTTTCCATGCATCTTCCATAGGGTCCTCCAAAAGTGACCCACAAACTTACTATCTCTGTCACTTACAATATTCAGGGGCAAGCCATGGATCCTCACAATGTCTCTGAAGAATAGACCTGCAATTTGAGAAGCATCATTTGTTTTCTTGCATGGAATGAAGTGTGCCATTTTGCTAAAATGGTCCACCACCACAAACACACTATCATGACCCCTAGGTGTCTTTGGTAACCCCAAAACAAAGTCCATACTAAGACACTCCCAAGGCCTTTGGGGTATGGATAGGGGTTGGTATAACCCAATGTTGTTGCTTTGTCCTTTTTCCCTCTGACAAATCTGACATTTTTCTACAAATCTCCTCACATCTGATTGTAACTTAGGCCAATAGTAGTGCCTATTCACTTGCTCCAAAGTCTCATCCAATCCAAAGTGGCCCCCCAAGCACCCTTGGTGTTTCTCCTTCACAATGTTTTCCCTCATTGAGCATTGAGGAATACACATAAGGTGACCTTTAAAAAATAGGCCTTCCTGCAACACAAACTCACTAAAATCAACTTTGAAATTCTGTTCAAACTTCACACACTGCTTCATAGGCTGCTCTAAAATTTGTGTCCTCCTTGTAGAGGTCCTTCAAATAATCCATCCCTACACTTTGCAATTGTATCTCCTGTATTGTGAGTACTCTTCTACTAAGAGCATCTTCAACCTTGTTGCTAACTCCTTTCTTGTTTTTTATAACAAATGTATAAGATTGCAAGGATTCTACCCACTTCAAGTGTCTCTGATTCAGTTTTTCTTGCCCATTCAGAAAACTTAGAGCATGGTTATCAGTGTAGACCACAAACTCCCTAGGTAATAGGTAGTGTCTCCACTTCTTAA
>MU228157.1:147038-205451 GCA_018584345.1 Thuja plicata | reverse complement strand
TTGGTTTTCTGCCACAGTCCACTCAAACTTGCATTTGATTCCACCTTTTATGGTGTTAAGAATAGGGGCACACACATGACTGAAATTTCTCACAAATTTCCTATAGTAGGAGGCCAACCCATGGAAACTCCTAACATCCCCTATGGACCTAGGTGCAGGCCATTCCAATATTGACTTAACATTTTCAAGATCCATCTTCATGCATCCATTAACAAACAAAAAACCAAGGTAAACTAGTTCAATTTTGAGAAACTCACACTTTTCTTGATTTATCATCAATTTCTCTTGATGTAGCTTTCTCAAGACCATCTCCAAATGCTTCATGTGCTCCTCTTTGGACCTGCTAAAGATCAAAATATCATCAAGATAAACTATTACAAATTTACCACTGAACTCTGCTAGCACTTCATTCATGAGCCTCGTGAATGTGCTAGGTGCATTACTTAGGCCAAAGGGAATTACTAGCCACTCATATAGACCTTCATTGGTCTTGAAGGATTTCTTCCACTCATCACCAAGCCTCACTCTTATCTGATGATATCCTAACTTCAAATCCACCTTAGAAAAATAGAAAGAACCTCCCAAATTGTCCATCAAATCTTCTATCTAGGGCATTAGGAACCTATACCTGATTGTGATCTTGTTTATAGCCCTAAAGTCTATACACATCCTCCATTTTCCATCCTTCTTAGGTGTAAGTACTATTGGCACAACACATGGGATTAAACTCTTTCTTATCAACCCCTTATCCAACAAATCTTGAATCTATTTTTCTATCTCTGCATTCTGACTTGGTGTCATCTTATATGCTGCTTTGTTTGGAAAATTTGCTCTAGGAATGAGGTCAATCTAATGACTCACATCCATCATAGGTGGTAATGCACTTGGAAAACCATTATCTACTATGTCATGGTATTTCTCTAATAATTCTTGTATCTCTAGTGGCAAACTGACTTTCTCCTTAGTCTCCTCCTTTGGTTTTATCACTACTGCACAAAAGACTCCTTTCTCCTTCTTCATGGCCTTTAGAAACTCCCTCCCACTCAATAACATCACACTTGTCTCCACATGCTTCTCCTTGTTAGGCTCTAGAAAAGGATCCATCTAAAACTTCTTTACCAACTTGGTGATCACATAACTATTCCTTTCCCCATCATGCATTGCTTTGACATCATACTACCATGGACATCCTAGAAGCAGATGACATGCATCCATAGGCAGTATGTCACATATAACCTTGTCCTTATACTCTCCAATCTCAAACTCCACCAAATTTTGTTCATCCACCACTATTTGTTGACCCTTGTTCAACCATGAAACCTTATAGGGTGTGGTATGAGGTATCCTCCTTAGTTTCAAATTTTCCACCATCTATGTGGATACTATGTTCTTAGTGGATCCAGAGTCCACTATTATTTTCCAAATCTTTCCATGAGACTTGCAAGTTGTCTTAAACAAGTTCTTCCTTTGAGGTGGCTCTATAGTGCTTGGAACTTTCAACAAAGTTCTCCTTAACATCAATTTCTCTCCATCCATTACTGAACCTACCTTGGAAATGGGAGAAGTAACACTTTGTGTGTCATCCTCTTGTACCAACTAATTCCTTCTATCCCCCATTGAAGATGAGGAAGTCTTTTTAGGACACCTGCCAATTGTGTGACCCACTTGGTTGTAGTTATAGCACCTGCCAGTGAAGACTGAATTGGATCTTCCTTGGGATTTAAATCTTCCTCTAGGAGGCCCTCTTCCTTTGTATCCTTCTCTCTGAAAATATCCCCTAAAATGATTGCTCCCACAGTTATCCATAGATTGATTATCTTCTTGTCTATTAGGGCTGTGTGCCCTACCAAAGTTACTCCTCCCTCTTTGAAAACCTCTATTATTATTACCACCTCTTCCTCTTTGATGGAATTCATTCATCCTTCTAGCCTTATCCTCTACTCTTAAGGCTAATTGGAAACATTTGTGCATACTTTCAGGAGCCATCATGCTAATCTCATCTTGTATCCCTTGTCTCAACCTATTGAGATACTTTGCCGCCTTCTCCATTTCCTCTTCTTGTCTTCTAGCCCTTAGGCTCAATTTGTGAAACTCCTTGATGTAAGAACTCAATATAATCTCCTTCTTTCTTAAGTTCTGCAACTTTTGGTACATTTGGATTTCATAATCAATAGGCAAGAATTGTGCCCTCAATCTAATTTTCATCCTCTCCCAAGAAACAATATTTTTCTTTCCATTGGTTTCCCTATCATCCTGCATCATGTTCCACCACACCAATACAGATCCCTTGAGTCTAGCCTTAGCATATCTGACCCTCTTCTCTTCTGAGATTTCTTTGTAATGAAATTGGTTGTCAATGGCTTCAAGCCAATCCAAAAACTCTTCCCCATTCAGGCTACCACAGTAATATGGTATGTGTTCCATACTATCCTTGTTAAGGAATCTAAGAATACCTTTTGTTCTTTATCCATCTCAAGTTCCTTTCCTTTTTTTGATGACTCTTTTGTCTGACTTTCATCATCTCCATCACTCTCATCTCCCCATTTAGTGATCTTCTTTTTTCCCTTTGTCTCAGACACACTAGCCTTCTCCAAGAGGCCCTGAACCAATTCCACTATGGAATCCCTACTCATTGCCTTAGGAGGGATTTTTTCAACCTCTTGACTCTCTTCCACTTCAGACATACATGACCTTAAAGAAAATATGGCTTTGATACCACTTTGATGCAGACGGTTTGATACTCTAGAGCTTTTCCTCACTCCAAGAGGCTTCTTTGTCTATTCTAACCATCCAATGGATGTTCATTGTTGAATATTCCTTCAATTAGGATCTCCAGGACCCTCACTACCAACTTCTCCTCCAAGGTATAGTTTTTCTTTAGAAGATTTCCAAGTTTCCAGTCCAACTAGTTCACCAAATGCCTAGTTTCTTCACTAGAATTCCCCCTAGAATGCCAAACCTCTGCTTAGGATCTTCCCACACATCCAAAAATACTCCTATCAATATTATTGACCCATCCTAGGTCATTTGGAACCCTTCCCAATACTTCAAAACTCTTTACCAATACAATTAGTCGATATTTCACTAGGAGGCCTAGTTGCCTAATTCCTAGTAGGTCTATTTTCACAATTTTAGGACTATTACTCAAAAAATCCCCAAATGACCCCAAACAAGACCTTGAAAATCTTCAAGGTATCAACCAAAACTATCAGAATCCAAAACCCTGACTTATGAAAGCACTCATAACCCTAGTTTCTTACAGGCCCTAGATTTCAGCCTATTAATTAGGCCTCTGGACCAATCAGCATAATAAATTATCAAAATGATCTCCAATCTTTGATTCACCTCCTTCCACCTTCGAATCCTTTTAATATACTATCTAGGGCATCTAAAAATTCCACTAAGTCTTTCCCAAAAGGTCATGAGTGCTTGATCAAATTCCTTTTTCTCCTTGTTCTGGCTCACCTGGATTCACCAGTCAACCATAGGGCTTTCTACTTGGTCTAGGAGATCCACTACAACTACAAGGAAGGAAACAAAAAACCTATCTATAGAATCTAACCCTACTATCCCCATGGTTTCAGTCAATTCCACTGGTGGGATTCTAGGGTAGAGCCATTTCTAACAAGGTAGCACTATATTGTCTCTTACAGACCAGTGACCTACAAAATCCTCTAAATTTACAATGAAAGAACTTGAAAACAAACTAACTACTACATATGAAAGCTAAATGAATCCACTACACCCCCATGGAGCCCGATCTCCTCTCCTAATCCATACACAGTCATACAGGAGTAGAAAAACAGTGCAAATTACAAGAATGTAGACACAGTCATCTATACAGAGGTGTCAAAAATAAGTGTTGCAATCCAAAATCTCATTAACCATTCCCAAACATTGAATCCATGCTCATATACCAATCATGAGGTAGTTACAACCAATCTAACTACATTTTGCAAAAGTTGCTCGAGTAACTTTCAAAGTTGCTAGCAACTTTTTGCACTTTGTGCATTTTGACTTTCCTTGTCAACCCGATGGGTGAGTTTGACTTTGATGACCCTAGATAGGATATTTAGGGTCCTAAAACACCCCTCAAACCCACATTGCACTAAAATATCAACTTTTCCCAAATTATCCCAAAGTGACCCTAAATCACCTAATGAGCACTAAGGCTCTTACAAACATGAATTTAATTTGTCATTGCATCCAACCCCTTGGACATTATTCCAACACACACACAAATACCTAAGACAACCCTAAAACACACCAAAACATCAAATAGGGAGTTTCCCTACACCAACATCCTACTAAAGGATGCCATTCACTATCATGGCTTGTCTATCCCATTTTGAATGTGCTAGGGTTTCAACTTGCTTCTTAACATGTTTCTCTGCTACAGGAATGATTCTAATATTTTCCAATCCAGTAATCTCATGTATCAAGTTACTACATATCTTCATAGGTTGTTTTCCTATCCAAATAAACTAATCATGAACTCTACTCAACAATATATTAATCCATTCTTCTTTGTTGAATTCATATAACTCCAGAATTTTCATAATGTTTAACTCATTAAAATGTTTGAATTCATCTCTCATAATTCCATTATCAATCATGTACTCCATTTTAGTAGAAATATCATCAATAGTCAGTATGTCAAATTTGCAATGAATGTATGCCTAATGTCTTCTACATGCAATATGGTGTGAGGTGTCTGAGAAAATGCTCTTTCAGGGTCTTCTTCATAGGATTTGAAAGGATTTTTCTTGAATTTATATCTAGGTCTATCCACAACATCATATAGCATAGGTGCATCCATAGTTTCTATTTAAGTAGATGATGTAAATACCTTACACACATTGAAATCTGAGCATTTATTTTGACCGATCACGCAAGGTAATTGCAAGATAGTTTAAATCTCTTTGCTCTTTGATATCCTTAGGGCACTCTTCATCAAATGGTAAGGAAATAGACAATCATTAGGTGCTTTATACAATGTTAATTCATTAAAATCTCACATTACCCAATGTTGTCCAGTCGGCTATAAATCTCACGATCAAAATATATGCATTGTCTGATGTTGCACTCTTAAATATATGTTCCATGATGTTGTCCATGATCACCACTAAGCTTGCTAGGGCTCAATCCACATAATAAGGGGGAGGATATATTTTGATATTTTTATCCAATGCTCCCCCTAAGGCCATGATCATCCAATTAGGTTGATTCAGCTTTGTTAACATCATCTGAAGATTCAGTAGCATCTATTGTCTCTCCCCGAACCAATATATCACTTGTCTCCTTAACTTTCCATATCTTTCCACTGCTATTATCTTATGCCTTCTTGAAACAAATGTCAAAGTCATTCTCTAAATATGCAAATCTCTTACCAATATCATTGCTATTCTTTTGTGTATTCATAGGAGGTGGTACTCTTATGTGGTTTACTCCATTATGCCTGCAAAACATCGCTATATGACCCGGATTGTTCCATTTGTAACATATAGCAGGTATTATGTCATGATTTACTTGCAGCTTACAAAACTTCACAATGTGTCCAATGTTATTACACATGTAACATGTCAGTTTCATAGTAAGCAATAACCAGAAAAAGTCTTAAAGGGGACATTAACTCTGCAGTCTCTTTTCATGTGTCCAAACTTGTTACAACCAAAGCATCTACCTCTGAAAGGTCTGACCTATTCTTTAGGTTCTTCAGGAGTAGGTTTTTCTACATCAATCTTCCCATCTGCTTTCTCTTCTTGATTCTTTGAGCATTCAACTTCATTGAATCCAATAGCAGTCATATCACCTTTAGGTTTATGTTTGTCTCTTTGTTCATCGATCAAATCACTACTAGAGTGAAGTTTCTCAATATGTCTCTTTGCTTCAACAAGTTCACCTTTTATGATCTAATTGTATTTCTCCAATTCTAGATACTTTTTTTTATAGTGGTCAGCCTCATTCTTCATTTTTTCCATCAAAAAATTTCATTATTCAAAGCTTCTTCAATCTTGTTTTTAGCATCTTTCTCTTGTTGAATTTCTTTAGCCATTCCTTTATTCTCAAGCTTCAGAGTGTCATTATCTTTTTCAAGTTGCTTTATATGATCTGGATTGTCATTGTCTAAGTCTTATTTTATCTGAACCACAAGATCTTGTCTCTGACTTCTTTAAAGTTCAATTTTTTCTTTTAATTTCTTTATGAATCCATCTGCTTACCATAGATTGAATCTCAAGTCTTCATTCTCAGCTCTAACTTTATCAAGTTTTTCAAGTGCAGCTTCAAAATTCTCCTGTAAATTAACTGAATCCATTATGATCCCCCTTAAGCTGTTAATCTTTCTCTCCAAGGGCCAAAAGCTATGATACTAATTGTTAGGATTAGGTAATACTGAGAGGGGGGTGTCAATCAGTATTACAGCACTTAAAATAAACTTTGAACTAATTCAACATAAACCATAATCATACTAAAATAAAAGGAACATAAACAAATAACATAATACTCATAACACCATTATTTGTTGTCAAGGAAACCCTGGACAAAGGAAAACCCCAGTATGGACGATACCCATAAGCATGCACTAAAGTATAGTGTCCCTGTTAGGAGACCTAGCCATGTTAGGAGCTGAATATTACATAGTACAATTCCTTGTTAGAGGAATAAAAACCCTGTTAAAGGTATCAACACCCTATTAGGGGCCAGCTAAGCATATAGCTCTTACAATATACTTTTGTTACACAATGTTCTCAGTGAGGAACAAAACAAGCATCAACAATGCTTAGATAGTTCCTGTTATAGATCTTTAATGATCTTTTTCATCCTCTTCTCTGCCATTTGCATCTCAATACAAAATACATTTGATAAAGAAAATATCAAATACATAGTCGGCACTCTTACATAATCAAAATATATATTATCAACAAAGATAATCTATCTTAGCTTTCCAGGAGTCCATGTCATACTCCCCAAATCATCACTTCAGTTCAACAGCTTTGTATCATTGTTCCTCTACTAGCGCCTGTCTTTATTTCACTATAACTCTCTGTAAACTTTACCAAAATTAAATCGACCTTAGATGAAGGTCATATATACTCCATAGTATCTTCCTCTAAGATCCTATGTCACAACTTGTTGATCTCGATCTTCTATACCCAAAATACCTTTGTATTTATGCTCTGTACTTAGTCGATTTCATAATAGAATTAGCAAAACTTAACTCCAGATCAATCAATCAATATGCCAGATGTGTTTCCATAAATGACAACCAAAAAGTGAATCATAACACACAAAATTGATCACTTTCCAACAAAATTATCATTTGTATACTAATATTTGTTTACAAAGTAAAATGGCTCAAATACATTCTTTGACATTTTCTAATAAGACTTATCAACATTTTTTAATAAGACTTATCATTTATATACTCAATCTATGTTTACAATGTAAAATTTCTCTTAATACAATCCATGTCATTAAAATTTATCTTAATACAATCCATGTAATTTGTAATACAAGGTTTAAAAACATTTTTCATGGGCACTTCACATTATGAAAAAACCTAAGGCATAAGCATTTATAATACAAGGTTAACAAACCTTTGTCAAGGGCACTTCACATTATGAAAAACCCTAAGGCATAAACATTTATAATACAAGGTTTAAATAACTCTAATTCCATGGCATTCTTTAATAAGACTTATCATTTGTATACTAATCTAATGATACTTGATCTATGTTTACAAAGTAAAATGGCTCTAATACATTCCACGATATTATTTAATAAGACTTATCATTTGTATACTAATCTAATGATACTTGATCTATGTTTACAAAGTAAAATGGCTCTAATACATTCCACAACATTCTTTAATAAGACTTATCATTTGTATACTAATCTATGTTTAAAAATTAAAATGGCTCTAATACATTCTATGATATTTTTTAATAAGACTTATCATTTGTATACTCAATCTATGTTTACAAAGTAAAATTGCTCTTAATACATTCCATGTCATTTATAATACAAGGTTTACAAACCTTTTTGATGGGCACTTCACACTATGAGAAACCTAATTACAAACCTTTTTTCATTTACAAACCTTTTTCATGGGCACTTCACATTATGAGAAACCTAAGGCATAAACATTTATAATACAAGGTTAACAAACCTGTTTCATGGGCACATATAAAAAATCCTAACGCATAAGCATTTATAATTCAAGGTTAACAAACCTTTGTCATGGGAACATTATGAAAACCCTAAGGCATAAGCATTTATAATATAAGGTTAACAAACCTTTTTCATGGGAACTTCACACTAAGAAAAAACCTAAGGCATAAACCTTGCCTTTGTTATGGTATTTGAAACAAGAAAGCTAACAAACCTTTTTCAAGGTCACTTCATACTATGAAAAAACCCTAGGCATAAGCATTAATACAAGGTTTGCAAACCTTTTTAATGGGCACTTCACACTATGAAAAAACCTAAAGGATAACCATTTATAATACAAGGTTAATTCTCATGGGTACTTCACACTATGAGAAAACCTAAGGCATAAGCCTTTTTATGGTATTTGAAATAAAAGGTTAACAAACCTTATTCATGGGCACTTCGCATTATGAAAAAACCTAAGGCATAAGCATTTATTATGGCATTTGAAATAAAAGAGAGGGAATTATATCCCATATTGGAGACATGATATTTGATTCATAAATGAAATGAAAAGGAAAACATGCTTGAAGGTCATTTACAAAGGTATTTTGCTTATTTTGTAAGGCCCTTGAGCTAGGGTATGGGCTTGAGAATTTAAAGCTTCAATTGTGGCCATTTGCAAAGTTATTTTGTAAGGACCTTGAGATAAGGTATGGGCTTGATAAGTTAGGGCTTCAGTTGTGGAAAAAAATCAATAGTGGTTTGATTGTGTTTGAGCAAGGAAAAATTGTTATGGTATTTGAAATAAAAGAGAGGGACTTAATCGTATCTCAAATACATGATATTTGAGTCATAAATAAAATGAAAAGGAAAACATAATACTCGAAGGCCATTTGCAAGGGTATTAAATTATTTATTTAATAAGGCCCTCGAGCTAGGGAATGGACTCGAGAAGTTATATCTTCGGTTGTGGCAAGAATTTGACAATGGTTGGATTGTGTTTGAGCAAGGAAAAATGTGCTTATGACAGGGGTTTTCAGTCTTCAGGCCAAAAGAATGCATAAAAAGTTTTGTAATAGGTTTTTTCATTCTTAATCCTCATATTTGGTTCAAATTTTCAAAGAATTAAAAAGGGGTTACAAGTTTTGTTTACCTGAAAAGAGTTTATGGTTTTTTTATTCTTTTAACAATGTCAAAATTGTGATTCATTTTTAGTATATGTTCTTTTATTAGTATGCAAATTGTAGAAAGGGGGTTTGTTACAAACATATGTTGTTTACTATGATGCTTGAATTTCAATATGTGTGTTAAGAGAAAGTATTTGTTAACAAGTTCCTTATGAATTTTTCTTTGTTCAGTTATTATGAAAAGAAATCACTACTAAAATATTCTTTTTGTGGCCATAGTCTATAACTCTATTTGGTCGGGTTCTTGCTATGTTAAAATCTGTTTATGTTTTGTCTAAACATAAAAAAAATAATGCTTATGTTATGTAAAACCCTTATGGGTCTGTAATTAAAAGGGTTTTGTGGATAGTTTGTGACAAGGATCTAGTTTTGCTCGGGTTCTGGAATTGTTGTCTATTTTGTTTTAAATTTGTGAAACCCTAGTTTGGGATGGTTTATTGTTAAGGGTTTCATAATGTTGATATTACAATTTTATTTGACTATCCAAGCATATATTTTATACAACGTGTTGATCTAAACTGCAGGTTGGTTAACATATAGTTAACATGTAAAACATTATGTACCTTACCCTAGTTGAGATCAGAAAAAATACTCAAAGCATGGTTATTATAATGCTAAAAAGGAAATTGGGACTTTTTTGAGGAAGATGATTTACTTGTTAAAGTAATATTTAGTTCAATTCAAATATATATTATTTTATTTTGTTATTTGTTAAAAGCATTGGCAAGCAATTATGAGGATGATAGTTTTTTTTAGTTTAAAGATGAAGACCATTATATACACCTTCAAGATATTCAAAAAATAAAAAGTGTGAGTGTGGTTGTATCAGAAGGAAAAATAATTTGATTATACTTTGTATATATTTATTTGGTTTGTATATCATTTTGTTGAGAAAAGTTTATAAAGCACTTTTAGTGCATAGATTCACTATATTATGTCACTGTGCATACTTTTCATATGCAAAATGATATATTATATGTGAATACTTGATATATTTATTATTTATTTTGAATCTCAATTGATTCAAGATTAGAAGATGTTGAGAAAAGAAATGGAGTTGATACTCTGTATGTGAATTCAAAATATTTGAAGTGATGATGTATAGCCAATGAGAAAGACACGGGTTCACCAAAATGTAACATAAAAAATGGTAATCCAACAAAAACAATGATGTAAAAGAGATCTCACTAAATGCATACAATGTAACAAAGTAGATCTAGATAGAAAGGGAAATATAACAGCAAAATCAAAATGGAGATGTAAGAAGTCAGGTTTGTCAAAATGTAAGATACAAAATGAAAGAGAAGGTCAAGGGTTATTCACCAATTCTTTTATGCACATTAGGGAAAGAAAAGAGGATCCCCAAATATAACCTTTGAGAGAACCCAAATTAGATTAGTAAAACCCAAATGGATATAGGGACTCTAATGCCAAATTCAATTCCTTTCAAGGGTGAATATCTCAAAGATATCCTTTTATTTGATTATACTTTCCCTTTATTGTTTGTTGATTGATATTCATAAATGCAATTAAATTTGTTTGATTAAGAGTCCTAAGGCTACTTGATTGATTAAACGCAATAGAAGCAAATGTAATAATCAAGCACATGAAAATACATAATATGATATCTCAAAGTAAGTTCTATGAAATGAAAAAGAGGACATTAGACTCTCCTCCACACAAGAAAAAATAGAATTTTTTGGGGGGGAGGGGCTTTCCTTGGTCAATTCCCCATTTATGAATTAATCTTGAATTGAAAAAGTATGTAAAATAAAGACAAATGTAAATATTTATCTCGCTTGTCAAACCTTCATGGAGGGATTAAAATATGCTACCCACAAAGATCTATGAATTATTGTATGTAGGAAGTTGGATGTCTTCACAAATGCAATAGAATTACAAGTGCCAAATCATATATCATGGATGTAAGTATGCCTAAATGATTGAATTCTTGAATGCCTTCAATGAATCCTTTCTTTGCTTGAACTCCTTGAATGCACCTTGAACTCGATGGATTGCAGCTGATGGCTTGAGCATGTAATGGATCTTTGTAAAAAATGCATTTCTTATTGAATTCATGGATCAAAATTTGGTCTTCAAATAAAGTGAGTAGGCCTCCTTTTATACCAATTTTGGGCGACAAAACAAAAAGGGTCGACTACACTGGGCAGGAAAAAGTGAAAAACCCCAAAATAGGCCCGAGTTTCAATGAAATAAATGCATTGGGTATATTTTGACCTTGACTTGTACCCCCAATTACATGTTGATTTTGACTTGTACCCCAAGTACATGTTGACTTCGACCTGTACCCTAGGAGTAACAATCTCTGAAAAAGGTCCCGAGATCTTGGGGGTGCAAAAGAAATGGTAAAAAATGGAAAAAAAATTAGGATAGAGACAAAAATCAAGCATAAATGCATCCATATTCTAGGAGATCACTAAAATGAGGCCTAAAAAAGGTCCTTGAGCTTCCAAATTAATGGGTGCTAACTTTTGAGACATTTTTTGGGTCTAGGTACAGGTTGAAGTCAGCCTATACCCAATTCGACATGTACCCTTCAAGTTGACCTGTTCCTGAGATCTCCAAATTTTTATAGTCTGCATTATCCAACTTCTTGATTCCAGATCTAGCTTCATTCCACTTTTTGACATAGTTTGACGTGTCATTTGCAAATTTGAACTTGCATCCTCTTCTAGTCTTTAAGGTGAGCACATTTCCCTCTTTTTCATTTCATAATACTAACTTTAATAGATTATATTCCTCTCTTTCATATCATTTACGAATCTTCTTAGGGAAAGGAAGACAAATCCAAGACCATGTTATGCCTTGCCTACCCGTGCCTACATTTTGTAGACAAAATGTTGGGTCCCCCTTTTCACTTTTTCTTTTAATTTGTTTTCTTTTATTTCCTCTGTTTCCCTCCAGGATTCGCTTCCATGAGGGTTGTTTTCTTTTGCTTCTTGTCTTCTTTTGTCTCCAGGACCCGGTCTCAGAGTGTATTTATCTGTTCGAGTCATCCGAATCCTGGACTCTGGGATTCTTTTCCATCATGTATTCTTTTGCAAGAAGGTGTGGCTACATGGAATTCCCGAGCCTGGAGTCTGGAGGTTTTCTTATTTCATATTTTGCAGAGAGAAAGAAACACATTTTTACCCTAAGGGTATAAATAGAAGTTACCAGTCACTTTTACATTTACCGCGATCAAACACTTAGAGCGATTAAGGTGATTAAGGTGATTTAAACGATGTTTTTCTCCCTGTGCTTAGCAATTGATTAACAGTGATTTGCAGCATTTGTTCATGGTTACTCAAAGGTTAACTTGTTGCAGAGAGCCTCCCGTGCTCATATTTCCTGCATTCCCCATGTTTTTAGGTAGTCCTTTTAGCTCTACTCTCTCTGGTTTCGAGCTTTCTAGTTCTTGCTTTTGTCTCGCCTAGTTTTCATCCCGGTTTTATTTCTCATCTCTGGTTTCATTTTTTGTTCTCGCCTCCCATTGGTGGAATGGCTTTGCCAGAGGGTTGTCTTCCCTCTGTGTTGTTGTAATTTAAGGTAGTGTTTGTATATTTTGTATGATAGTGTAAACATCAATGTATAATCCTTACATTATGTATTTTTCATGTATATCTCTTTATATTTTGTATATGTCTATGTACATGCCTATTTTGGGCTAGCATGTGAGTCGTGCTTCAGCCCTCATGTGCATTTTAGCTCTGTCTATATATATTTCTTGTATATCCTACCCTCTATGTAGTGGCGAGCTTGTCGTGCTCCATGCGTCAAAAGCCCCAAATTTGGAGCTCATTTGAGAGAGATGTCTACCTGGTTCAAACTTGGTACCTTGTTGGTTTGAGCCATGGTAGTTTTCTCTCTCCTTCATCAAGTCAAGCCTTAATGGTAGATTAAGTTTCCCACATGTGATTATTTAACTCCGGCCCAAGTGGCATTCAATTTCTCCCATGTTTGGACAGTTTTTGATTTTAATGTCATTACTCCCATTACTGCGTGGCCACATGACGCTCCCACGTTAGCCTAATACGACTCATTTCTAGTCAGGTTAGTAACAGTTAGTTTTTCAGACTCTGGGCCCCAAGTCTCCCTGTGTTGTTTCATTTCATCACATATGCTGGAATCCCCGAAGACCAGGGTAGAGGTCAAATTCCAAAGTCATTCTTATTATATGTATATATTTTTCAGGGTTTGACATGAACTAACAATTCTTTTAGGAACAAATGTGATGCAGTGGTAAAAATATCCAAAATCCAGAATAATGCTTTGTTTTGTATAAATACTGATGGTTGTCCCATTTTGTAGGTTGCCAGAATTAAACTTACCAATCATGTCGGAGGCATCTGCATCATCTCCACCTGGGAGTCTAGAACTCCCCACTACTACTACCACACAGGCAGCTATCAGGATGCAGGCCGAGAAGGCCTTGGAAAAGCTCCCATTAACAATGAAGTATTTGAAGGGGGATGCTATCCTGGGATCAAAAGTTGATTCCAAGTTGTATCTAATCACTGACACAAGTGTCAGGATGTGGGTCGAAATGCAGGCCCTGGTAAAGATGATGTTCATTCAACGCATGGCCAGAGATCCATTGGCCCTCAAAGTGGCCAACTTTGGGATCCCCAAAGTTGCTTGCTTCCCCTACTCCCTGCAAGCTTTGGAGCTCATTCTCACTTTGGCAGAACACTATAATATGGTCGTCCGTGCTATCAAGCTCACCGCCGTAGTTCTGACAGGCTACCCAATGCCTATGGTGTCTTTGGATGCCACAACTTTTAGGCAAGGCTAGGGATTCCCCAGTTTTATGATGTAGTCATTCTCACCCGGTCTCTAGCCTTGGAATAATTTTAGAAGCTAGAACACATGGCCCGACAATATCTCAATAACGATTGGCTTAAAGTGTAAAGGAAAGATTTCAAAAAGATGAAGTTGGAGATCCCCCGGGAAGAATTTAAAGAAAGTATATAGATGGGGATCATCGCACTATGCAGGGTCATTGGAGAACCTCATGCCTGGGAATTCTTAGCATGGATGTACTATTTCTTATTAAGCATCACCTCTAGTGGGAAAAATTTTGATTGGGCCACTATCATCGCCAATCATGTGGACTCTCAGTTGGTTAAGGTCACCTGGACCCCCAAATTCTACATGACATCCTATGTTTTGTGGGCACTAGCAAAAAAATGCCCCATGACCCAGGATTACTTACAGCAAGTGTGCTCAGAACTGATGTAGGACAAAAAGCTCAATGGGATTATTTCCCACAGATTCAATGGGAGGATAGTTTCCTCAGCTTCTATCAAGTGAATGATGCCTTCATTTACTACAACCTCCTCACACCTACACGGGATGTCGAATACCATCTCTCCAAGGAAGCAATGAATTTGGTCACCAATTATGGCCACTATTACATTCAGTATCAACAACATACATACATTCAGGTGACCGGCTTCTCCGAGAAACCCTATTTATTACCCAACCATTTTGGGAATAAAAAAAAATTCTTTTAGAGTTCTGCAGACAGATCCTAGAGCTACATGCCCTCTTCATAGTGAAGAAGGTTAGCAACATCCCATTCCCAATTTCTTGTGGGAACTATTTTTGCAACCTGGAAGCAGCCAAAGAAGCTGACAATGAACTTAAAAGTTTAGGGCTGGCAGAGTTTTATTTAGAGCGAAAGAATTTTGATCCGCTAGGAAAAATAGCGATGGCACTTCCATGGGTAGCCCCTCTGCATGAGCTTCACAAAGAAGATTTTTGGGAAGATTGCCAGGGCGATTTTGAGGTCCGACGCTGACATTTTGTCTAGATGACTTGCGGGATGATGAAACGGTTGGAGCTTTGAAAGTTCCCCAAGGACTTCTTGGACACCAGGTCCATAGAAGACCCGCAATATAAAGAAAAGGAAGTAGAAAAAATGGCCCTCCCTTTGATGAATTGGAATGCACAGGAGGGTCTGACAATAGAGGAAATTACCCATAATGTGATTGAGCACAGTCATGCATATTTTAAAAAGGTATGTCTGAAAAGTATGCGCAAAGTTGGCCCATTTGTATTGGGTTCAACTTTCAGGGTCGGAACCTCCTCGCAAGGCAAGGATAGAGAAAAGAAAAAAATGGGGGGCCTGTCTCAAGTCCCATCTGTGGTTCCCATAGTGGAATAAATGCAAAAAACTATGGCGACATCCCAACAAATTAAAGAAAAACTAATCACCCAGCTGGAAACCCTAGCTATTATGGCCGGACTTGTCCGCCCTCCCAATTCTCCTTCACTTGCAGAATTAATGGTCCAAGTAATAGGGACTAGAGTGGAGGAAGAGCAGGCAGCCATGTTATATGTAGAGCTCCCATTGATAACATCTCTAAAATATAGATCATTTCCTCGGACTCCCCAGAGTTGAACAATCAGCCAGAAGATCCCCTAGAGACCTCCCCTCTGCATAATGACTTTGACAACATATTCAGGGAGGATGAACTTGTAAATTTACAAGGGGATATCGAGAAATTGGTAGAGGAGGTTGTCGCCCAGGATGAAGTAGTGATCCCCGTTGAAGGGGAGACCCTAGAGAAATAATTTGCAACAAAGCAGGAAGCCCGTGTTGAAAAAGAAAAGGAGCCAGAATAGGTAAATGTCTCCAATGTCTTAGAGATACAGGTTCTAGGAACCAACACCATGGAGGAGAGGCAAGTGCAAAGTGAGAAACCATCACTTACTGAGGGAACCAAACCTATGGGAGAAACCATAACCTCAGCCGCCATGCTTCAGACACCTCCTCCTAGCCCAAAGAAGGTAACATTCAGTGAGGTGATCACAGTGGCCCAAATGCTAAACCTTAGCCTGATACCCTTGCCAACCTCAGAGAATACACCAATGGAGGAAAATATTCTGGCAAAGGAAGCCAATGAAGAGCAACAGCAACAAGGTAAGGGGAAGAATCCCGGGAATACATATGTTGAATCAAACCTTGGTAAGGACACGGCCACCAAGGTAGATGATACTAATGTCACTAAGGTGGATAATGCAGGTGGTCCAGAGGATACAAGAAAAGAGTCCGAAGAGACTCGAGACACCGAGAATGAAAAAAAAAACCCCAAAAAGGATTCACAAGATCAGACATTGGCAGCAAGGCCACCCCTGCCCCCACCACAATGGTTGGTGGATTCTAGAAAGAGGAAGGCCTCTACAGAAACAAAGGCCCATCTCTCCCTGGTTGAGATGATGGCACAAGCGCAGGGGGGCCCAAAATAAAAGAAGGCCCAAACCCTCCATTCCACTCCAACCTGTCTGTTCGGAGAAACAGTTGCGGTAGTCGTAACACCTCCCCAAGAGATAGATGCGGCAGTGGCCAGACATGAAGACTATACAATAACAGAAGGACCTCTGGGGAAGAGAGACAAACAGGCAAAGTTAGATCTATTAAAAGAAGCCAGTCACGTGATAGAGGCCCATTATAACAAGCAAGCCCAAAAGCTCCAGAAGGAGAGGTAAAATAATGTGAATCTTGTCAAGCCTTTGACAGAGTTGGCGCAACATCTGGAAGCTTCCACATCTAGAGAACCACTTCCATAGAGTGACCTATATGCGCTAAGGAGTATGAAAAATAAAGTGCAGGAAGTTGATGATTGGGTGGCTGAACAGGTGTGAAACATCCAGTGTCTCCTAGTAACTACACTCTCAGACCTGTACACAGCCCATAATGTTCTGCACCAGGCCAAAACTACCATTACCATCTGGGAAGGAGAGACCGAGCAATATAAGGCATGTGTGAGTGAGTTGGGAGAACTCTTAAGTATCGGAGAAGAAATTGTTTCTGAGGCTGGAATTTTGGGAGAAGAGTCCTTCGACTTTATCTAGACCCAGCACTCCAGACTTAATCTCACATTGGAGATAAGAAACCAACTAGTAGGGGCCCTGCGGGACAAAGTTTCAGAGGTGGAATATTCTTTAAATATGTACAAGGCTTTCATTACAAGGGTTTCAGAAGTCGATCCCTTTAGTACCGAAACATGTACTCTGGAGTACATCATAGGAAAATTTGATGAGATGATGGAGGCTCGATATCAATCCCCAAAGGGAATGGACAGAGAAAAGATGTCCCATATATCTCGCATGGTACTTCGGGCCCACGATGCTGCGAAGCTGGTTGCGGAATTCAACTTGAATACTCTGAATCTAGGCGAACAGGTGGAGATGGCCAAGTACCATCGAGCTAGTCTCATGGATATCGATGAAGAGGGAATTGCCCAGCTCCTAGAAACATTCAAGAATAGTAAGGAGAAATAAGGTTCTCTGGATCTTGGATATTTTCACCAGCAAGGTGCATTCTTTTACATTCATTATTTTTGGAGCGCAAGTTCCTGGATCCCAGAGTCCTGGATCCAACAGTTTTGTATTCTTTTGATGAAATGTGTTAAGGTTCCCCAGATTCGACCGGTCATTATCAGGCAGTTAATACGGGTGTCAGAAAGTAGGTGACCCTAGCAAGGCTTGTTAGCTCGGAGGATGGTTTTGATAGATGGTCTTCCCAAGGCGCCACTCCAGCATTAACCACCTGGCACATCAAAGATAGTGAGCCACTTTTACATTGATGAGGCATGTAGCCTTGAGCACTAGAGTGATCAAATTTCTTCTCTTCTCTCTCTAGCACTCTTCTTGATGTTGATTCTTCCATACTTCTTTTCTTGTCTTATTCTTCTAACATGTCAGACCTCTATTTTCCTTGACATTTTTGTAACGTGGTGCAAGTAGTACCGGCCATTAGAAATTGTATTTTATTGTTGAGTGTAAAGTTATATTAGGTTAACTTTAGGGAAATTTTGTGTATAAATAATAAGCCTGACCTCATTTCAAGGGTGGGAGAAATTGATGATTTTGCAATCCATAGCAATAGCATTTTCATTTCTTGTAGTTGCAGAGCTCAATGCTTAGTAGTTCTTAGTAGTTCTTGGTAGATAGATGCTTCATTGGAGTTGTTGATGTACACACCAATGATGTTTGAAAACCATTAATGAAGAAAAAAGGATTCTCACAATGTTGTTGTTGGTGTTATGATCTCTGAGTTAATGCTCTTTTGTGATGTATGTTTCTGATGTCCATTTCTCTAATGTTTTAAGTAGATTAATAACCTCTTTTCCCCTCGCTATTGAATATGTATGAACTAATGGTTCTGTATGCATTCAGTATTTAGTGTAGTATGTTAGAGCATGGTTGATGTTTTAAATGTATTAGCATAAATATAAGTAGAATGAATACTCCTAACCCGGGCATATCTTTTGAAGTTTATTTGGTAAACTAATGCATGCTTGCAGGAAACCCTAACTTACCAAAATCCCCAGAGAAGATGAGCCAAGAAAACCAGCTATCCCCCCAAACAAAATAGTCACACTCCCAACTTAGCTCCCGCACTATCAAGACCCGACTCTTAGGTGCTTGAAGGCCCAGAGAATTTATCCCTCGGACAACTTTTACAGACAAAGTCGGCTGGTACCCAGTGACAACTTACATCTTTTGGCAGACCGGTCACAAAGTCCCGTTAACATAAACTGGCGCTAGAAGGAGGGCATGAGCTCGTCCCCTTCGAAGGATTTTCATTTTACACCACTTGAGGGTTCCCCACGCCATAGTTTTAGGAATCATGCCTTTAGTGGGATTGGATCATTTTCACCTGCACAATTTGAAAGAGTCCTTAGATCAGCTCCCAATCCCAGAAGGTTTGTCAAACTCAAGCCTCCTGCTTGAAAGAAGTGGACCCCATAAACCAAGCAACCTACCAACCTTGTCTGGGGATCTACTACATCTCAGAATACCCAAGTCTCCCAAACAACCCCGAGGACTAATGCTCTGTCTAGCCAAAATCAAACACCCCCGATGGCCACGTACTTTGGTAACACCGGGTCCCCAATGGGATAGTTTCTGGGTGCAACCAATGATCTTCCTTCACACCTAGAGAAGATCTACACTCAATATGAGTACTTAGGCACACAAACCGTAGAAGAGCATCTACAGGAATACAAAGACGCCATAAACCGACACTAGATCCAACATCAAGACATTGTGGCCTGGATGTTCCCTCTATCCTTGGGACAGAATGAGTTAAACTGGTACCTTAACTTGCTGGACAACTCCATCAACAGTTGGCAGGATATGGAGGATGCCTTCCTGGAAGCCTTTCGTGTACACGTGGACCCAGGGTGGTCCCACAGCCAATTTATCTCCATTAAGAAGGAACCAAATGAACCCCTTGTAGCATTCAACCATCAGTTTCAAAGAGCCTTGAAGTGGTGCACTGGACCCTTCATCCCATCTGCTAATGTAACCATCTAGACCTACCTTAACGTGATGGACCCTTTCATTTCCACTCTCCTATGGAGAACCACAGCCCCCAATGACCAGGACACTCTAGAAAAGGTTCAAAACCTAGCCTTGGAGTTGTCTCGCGATCTCAACAAAGCTCCCGGTGGGATTAGGTAGAGCATGCCTTTCAACATAATACCCAGTGGAACTTCTTACACTGGGGGATACAACCTCAATTAGGCAATGGGTGCTCCAGTGATGGCCATGAATCCACCACCACCGCTGATAGACCAGCAGGCCCGGTACGTATACCCATCGCAAGCATAGATAATACCAGGTCTAGAATTTCTCCCATGGAACTAGCCATAGTAAATGCAACAACCATTAACACAACCCTCTGGAGTACCTTTCTTCTAGTTGCCTACGGCTGGAGGATTGTAGTCCTTGACTCTGGGAGCTGCTGCCGCTTTCCCCAGGAATAACTGCAACAACCATCACACTATGATGCGAACACCTAGCTGTCTGTTGAGGTTGAATCCCTCTAGTGACTGTTGTCCTCACTGACTATGGACATGGGACAGCTGAAGGTAGGGTCTTTTGTGCCCCACAACCCCAATTCCTACAGAGGGAATATCTTCTCCGGCCAACAAAATACTAATGCTAGAGGAAGAAACTACAACAATGGGCCCTGGCCCAACCAATAGCAATGGAAAAATAATGCAAATACCAGAGGTCCCCCTCTGAACCAAAACACCACTTAGGGTGGTACTGGACCTACGCATTTCGCATCGATCGCAAAACTCTAGCCCCTGACTAACTAGTGTAGATTGCATGACATGGGATCTCATTCCGAGGTGAATTGTGCCACATTAGAGAAGGTCATCATAATTTCCCAGTTGGAAAGACAATAACCTATTGATCCTACTCCCTCAAAAATTCCTATGCAAGATCTCACTCATGGTGCCTTCATCTGTGAGACTACCTTCTTTGGGACAGACAACAAAGATGAAGAAGAACCTGAATTGCAGGGTTTCTTTGATGAATCTATCCCGTCCTTTGAGGCCAATGCCTTCACCAACCCACAGAATATTTACAACACTCAGAGTCAGGCTGGTAAAGGACCAATTTACATTCCTACACCTCCCAAAGATACCCCTCCCCAAGAAAATAAGACCGATCGCCCCTTCCCTCTGAAAGGACCTGGCTCTAACCAAGCTAAGGACCCGGCCGAGGGAAGCCAACAATTCCTGGGGGGAAGTTTTGATGTCACAAATGAATTGGAAATAACCACCACCTCCATGACCTTGATGAAGGTTTTGCTAAACTATCTTGAGTAGAGGAAGTCTCTTCTGAAGCTCTTGGGAGACCTGAAAGCTGTTAGTCGCCCACCAAAGACTGTCACTTTTGACGATGCCAACACGATTGTCTTCCAGGGAAACACAGAGGATCCTCCCTTCCTACTAGGCTTAAACATACAAGACCTACATAATTGCTTGGTATATTTTGGTGCTTCAGGCAACATCATGCCTTTATCCATATTCCAGAAGCTCAGACTCCATCCCACTCCATCCAAAGGTGCAGTAGTCTAGTTGGACAAAATTGATGTAAAAATGGTAGGAGAGCTAAAGAACATCTGGATTCAGCTCATCCAAGACCCCCATTTATCAAGCATAATAGGCATCCAAGTGGTGGACATCCCAGAGACCTATGGGATGTTGTTAAGTTGGAATTGGTCTAAGGCCCTTAAAGAGTATTTCTCCACTGACTTTTCCCACTTGTGTCTCCCCTGGGAGGGGGAGTCTAACCAAATCTGGGTAGAAAGTGAACCCAAGATGAAGCGGGCCCTCACCGAAGTCAGGAGGGTGAATGAAGTTTTTTTCTCTGAGACTTCCCCTGGGGTGTACTAAGCCCTATAAATCCTCACATTTAATCTCACCCCTAGGGAAGATCCCATAGTTTCACAGAGAATTCAGGACCTGGACAAAAAACTAAGGGGTGAGGTTAACTCACAAGGTATCACAACAACTCCTACTACACTCTTGTCTGACACTTGGTGTCAGGTGCATTATCAAAAGCATTCTAAATTAGAGTGTGAGCCTTGTATCGCTACCGCTACCTATCACATTAATGCCTTCTGGAAGAAAGAACACAAAGAAAACATGCCTGGAACCAGTAATTCATCCAGTATTACCCCCTTGGTGTCACTTGTCGAGGAGACTAAATAAGAGACTTCTCCTAGGAAAAACCTCACCCACGTGCCATCGGAGCTGAGGAAGCTCCTCCCAACCTTCCCAAAAATAATCCAAAGGCCACGTCGCCTTCCCATCCCCAGACCACAAACAATGACTTATGGATCCTAAAGTTCGATGGGTCCTGGTCTAAGCAAGGCTATGGGGCCAGATTAGAACTGATCAACCTGTGGGGGAAATCCTTCCTCACATCTTACAGGCTATAGTTTAACTGCACGAACAATGTCACAGAGTACGAGGCCTTGGTCCTTAGACTCCTTTTTTCACTAAGGAAAGGAATCACCCACCTCCGGGCACTGGGTGATTCAGATTTGATCATTATGCAGGTCTGGAGCCAATACACTTGCCATGATAAAAGGCTGGTTGCATACCACAACCGGGCATGGAGCCTCATCGAATATTTTGATACCTTCGACATTGAACTCATTCCCCGAAAAAGAAACTATGTTTCGGATGCCCTTGATGTATCTGCCAACACCCTTGAGCCAATGGCTGGCTCTCAGCTTTGTAAATTCTCCATTGAGATGGTCCCCACCCCGTCCATTCTAGATAATGTCACCTACTTTCAGGTCTTCAAGAATGATCAGCATATTCTAGCCTTCATGGCCAATGTTGGTGTTTTCGAGGACCAAATACTAGAAGAAAGGGATTGCAAAGATACCAGGCAGGGTGAAGAAGAAGAAGATGGGATCATAGACCTGCCAACCAACACCATCCCTAAGGGGATGGTAGCACTAGAATGAATCTTTAACTTGGACCCTCAGGGCCGGGAGAAGATATCATCCTCCTCAGAGGGAGGAAAATTTGAAAAGGTTAACATCAGCCAGGTTGGTGAAGAAAAGTATGTGCATATTAGAACCTCCTGCTCCCCATAGGAGAAGGAGAAGATTATCGTGGTTCTCTGAGAATACCTTGATGTGATTGTGTGGGGGTATGAGGATCTGAAAACCTATGACACATCCATCATGACCCATACCATCCCACTAAAATCAGATGCTAAGCCCTTTTGGAAAAAGCAAAGACCGGTAAACCCATTGATCGAGCCTCTAATTCATCAGGAGGTTCAAAAACTGCTATCATCCCAGATTATCTTTCCAACCTGGCACACAACTTGGGTTGCTAACCTCATCCCTGTGAAGAAGAAAAGCGGTGAGATCCACCTCTGTGTGGAATTTTGCAATTTGAACAAGGAATCTAAGAAGGATAATCACCCTCTCCCCTTGTTGGATGAGGTGTTACAAATCGTGCATGGATCCCAAATGATTTCCTTCCTCGATGGGTACTCTGGATATAACCAAGTCATGGTTAAGTATGAATATAGAGACAAAATGACATTCACCACCAAGTGGGGAATGTTTGCATACCAGAGGATGCCCTTTGGCCTGATCAACGCAGGGGCCACATTTTAGAAGGCTATGGACATCGCATTTGAAGGCCTAGTAAACTGGTGCATAATCATCTACATGGATGATTTGACCATCTTTTTCTAGGATAGGCGTGATCATTCTGCCCACCTTGCCCAGATTTGTGAGAGATGTTGTCAGTATGGAATATCCCTCAACCCTAAGAAATGTATATTTGGGGTCACTAAAGGGAAGCTGATCAGGCATATCATCTCTGAGAAGGTTATATCCATTGACCCTGAGAGAGTTGAAGCATTGTTGAATCTACAAATGCCCGGCAGCAAGAAAGAGATGAGATATTTCTTCAGAAAGATAAACTTTGTTCGGCGGTTCATTACTAGATTCACCAAGATAGTAAAACCACTCAATGACATTATGAAGAAAGATACAAAGATTGAGTGGAGTTCTAAAGCAAAGCGGGCATTTGGCCAGATTAAGAAAATGATTGTGGAGGCACCAGTCTTGGCTAGTCCAGACTATTCCCTCTTGTTTCACATATATTCCTTTGCTTCACCGTATTCTGCTGTGGCAGTTTTGACCTAGAAGGTTGGAGGGGAAGAATGACTAATAGCTTTCATGAGTTCCCCCTTCATGAATGCCGATGTCCGGTATTCACCTTTGGAAAAGCAGGCCTTTTCTCTTGTCCACGTTGTGAAGAAATTCTAGCATTACATTCTCCAAAGCAAAGTGCACGCTATCATCCCGGACCAAGCTGTTAAGTCTTTTCTCCTCCAGAATGAATTGGGTGAACGACGAGGGAAATGGATGGCCATCCTCCAAGAGTATGATTTGGAAATGCAACCCATGAAGATAGTCCAAGGCCAGGGACTATGTAGAGCGATGGAAGAAGGAACTCCTGACATTGAATGCCAGACTTATGCAGTGGATTCTATCACTCAAGATCCATGGTATATCAATATGGTATACTTATTGTTGAACAAAAGATGCTTGGAGGGGCTACCCCCAAACAAACATCACGCCCTATGGCTAAAAAGCGCACACTTCATGATTAAAAATGAAATGCTTTTTTACAGGAACTATGAAGGGGTATATCTCTGATATATAGACAGGGACCAAGCTGTAAAAATGATTGAAGAATTTCATGGGAAATTTGGAACTGGGCATGGCTCAGATGATGCCACTACCCATAAGATCCTCTGGGCCAAATACAATTGGCCCAGTATCTTTAAGGATGTCTATACTCATGTTAGGAGATGCCATACTTGACAAACAGTGGCACATCGTGAGCGGAACCCGTCCATGCCTTTGCAACCAGTATTCAAAGCTAGACCCTTAGAACAATGGGCATTTCACTTTATTGGGGAAATCAACCCCAAATTGTCTGCCAACCATCGGTACATTTTGACTACTACCGATTATTGCACCCGGTGGTCTGAAGCAATTCCTTGTAAAAACAACATGGCAGATGTAGTTATTAAATTCCTGGAAGAAAACATAGTCACCTGATTTGGAATGCCATTTTCTATAGTGTGTGACAATGGTCAGGCATTTTATTCGGCACAATTACTTGAATGGACCTATGAGAGAAAGATCACCCTGAAGCTCTCCAGCAACTACTACCCCCAAGGTAATGACATGGCTAAATCTACCAAAAAAAATCTACTTGAGGTGATCAAACATCTGTTGGAACAAAACCCCAAGGACTAGCACCAAAAGCTTAGATTCACCCCCTGGGCGGATCACATCAGAATAAAGGCAGCCCTGGGGACATCCCCATTCCACCTAGTTTATGGCCAGAATCCAGTATTCCCCATCAACTTACAAATCCTGGTATTACAGTTTATGCAAGAATTCAGCAACCGGGATAACATTGTGGAGGTTTGACTTTTGAACCTGGTACAAATGGAGGAACAAAGAGACGCATCCCTTGAACATTTTGCGCATCACCAAGAAGTAGTAAAATGATGGTTTGACCAAATATCCCAGTATAAGGCCTTTCATATTTTAGACTTGGTTCTCTTGTGGGACAAAGCCCAGGAAAAGAAGGGGAAGCACACCAAGTTTTAGTAGCTCTAGCTCAGACCGTATCTGATATCTAAGATCTGTAGGACAAATACTTATCACCTCAATACTATGACCGGAGAAGCCATCTCATTTCCTGTCAATGGGCAGTTTCTCAAGAACTACTTTGAATGAGTTAGGTGATGAGTTTGTTTGAGGATGTATCATATGTAAAGTTCTTGCTTGTAAATAGTTTTGTCAGCCATCCTCCGGGATCGCCTTTCCTTTTTGTGTTTTTCTTTATTTTTGTCTTTCTTTTGTTTTGTGTTTTCTAGGTTCCCAACGTGTTGTCTTCTCTGTGTAGACAGTTATGCTTTGCATAACATCTAGTCTTTGGAATGGTACCTTGTGCACTCTGGTGAATTTGGAATCTATTGTTAGCATAGTGGAATTTGTTGGTGCTCTAGAGTTATTTTGTAAGTATGGTAATAGGTTATGGGTAATATTCATCAGATTCACATCTTGACAGTCTGGACATCGGTTAACAGAAAAATTGAAGAAGCATGTAATCGGACACCTTGAGGGAAGATCTATTGCACTAGTTGTTGACCAAGTCTGAAAATCATTAAAATATCCCAGGTCTGGAACATTCTCTCCTATTCAGAAATTTAAAAGAGGGTGGCAAGGTGAAATAAGTACCGCAGTTAAAAGTAGCTAAGCTTAAGGTTCACGGTGAAAGAAGTACCGCCTTCCCATCTAGAAAAGAAAGAAAAGAAAAGAACTAAAGAATAGATAATTCTGGTATCTGGGGGAAACATGTAAGATATGACAACTTTGGTTTGATATACTTAGTGCCTCCTCTCTGCTTCTCCCAGAGGTCATCGACTTGGTTTTCTTTCAAAGCACACACTTCATAGCTAACAAAAGACCAAAAGATTGAATCAATGATGAGTCTAATTTTCTCAGACACCTCGCACCTCACAAGCATAACACCCCAAGTAAAGATTAATTCCAATTTTTCTAATCATAGATTCTAAAGTTCTCGAATGCACTAAGGAATTCATCCTAGATAGTTTCCATTTGTTATGCCCTGCATACCCGTCCCTACATTTTGTAGACAAAATGTTGGGTCCCACTTTTCAATTTTTCTTTTCCTTTGGTTTCATTTTTTCCTCTACCTCTGGGCTTTGCTTCTGTGAGGGTTGTTTTCTTTTGCTTCTTGTCTTCTTTTATCTCTAGGACCCAGTCCTGGAGTGTGTTTGTTTGTTCGATTCATCCGGATCTCAGACTCTGGGATTCTATACCATCATGTCTTCTTTTGCGAGAAGGTGTGGCTGCATAGAATCCCCGGGCCCAGAGTCCAGAGGTTTTCTTGTTCCAAAGTATTCAGAGAGAAAGCAACATATTTTTACCCTAAGGGTATAAATAGAAGTTACCAGTCACTTTTACATTTACCACGATCAAACACTCAGAGCAATTAAGGGGATTAAGGCGATTTAAACAGCGTTTTGCTCCTTGTGCTGAGAGATTGATTAATAGTGATTTGTAGCATTTGTTTGTGGTTACTCAAAGGTTAACTTGTTGTAGAGTGCCTCCCGTACTTGTCTTTCCCGCATTCCCCATGTTTTCAAGTAGGCCTTTTGGCTCTCCTCTCTCTAGTTTTGGGCTTTCTAGTTCTTGCTTTTGTCTCGCCTAGTTTTCATTCTATTTTTATTCCTCATCTCTAGTTTTTTTTTTGTTGTCACCTCCCGTTGGTGGGATGGCTCTACCAGAGGATTGTCTGCCCTCTTTGCGGTTGTAATTTAGGGTAGTGTTTGTATATTTTGTATAATAGTGTAAACATCGATGTATAATCTGTACATTACATAGTTTTCATGTATATCTCTGTATATTTTGTGTATGTCTGTGTATATGCCTATTTTGGGCTAGCCTGTGAGTCATGCTTTGGCCCTTGTGTGTGTTTCAGCTTTGTCTATATGTATTTCTTGTATATCCTACCCTCCTTCTAGTAGCAAGCTTGTTTCGCTCCATCCGTCAAAAGCCCCAAATTTGGATCTCTTCCAAGAGAGATGTCTGCCTGGTTTGAACTCGAAACCTTGCTGGTTTGAGCCATGGTAGTTTTATCTCTCCTCCATCAAGTCAAGCCTTAATGGTGGATTAAGTTTCGCACATGTGAGCATTTAAGTCTGGCCCAAGTGGCATTCATTTCCTCACATGTTTGAAAAGTTTTCGGTGTTAATGCCATTACTCTCATTATTGCGTGGCCACGTGATGCTCCCACATCAGCCTAATACGGCTCATTTCTAGTTAGGTTAGTAACAGTTAGTTTTTCAGACTCTGAGCCCCAAGTCTCCTTGTGGTCTTTGTTTCATTTCATTACATATGCTGGAATCCCCAGAGGCTCGGGTAGAGGTCAAATTCCTAAGTCATTCTTATTATATGTATATCTTTTTCAGGGTTTGACATGAACTAACAATTATTTCAAGAACAGATGTGATGCGGTGGTAAAAATCTCCAGAATCCAGAATAATTCTTTGTTTTGTATAAATACTGACGGTCATCCCGTTTTGCAGGTTTCCATAATTAAACTCAACAATCATGTCGGAGGCATCTACATCATCTCCCCCCGAGAGTACAGAACTCCCCACTACTACTACCACCCAGGCAGCTATTAGGACAAAGGCTGAGAAGACCTTGGAATAGATCCCATTAACAATGAAGTATTTGAAGGGGGATGCTATCCTGGGATCAAAATTCAATTCCAAGTTGTAGCTAATCACTGATATAAGTGTCGAGATGTGGGCCAAAATTTAGGCCCTGGTAAAGATGATGTTCATTCAACGCACAGCTAGAGATCCATTGGCCCTCAATGTGGCCAACTCTAGGATCCTCAAAGCTGCTTTCTTCCCCTGCTCCGTGCAAGCTCTGGAGATCATTCTCACTTTGGTGGAACACTATAATACATCCGTTTGGGCTATCATGCTTGCCACCCCAGTTTCGAAAGGCTACCCAACGCCTATGGTGTCTCTGGATGCCACGACTTTTTAGGCAGGGCTGGGGATTCCCCAATTTGATGATGCTGTCATTCTCACTCGCTCTCTAACCTTGGAATAATTTTAGAATCTAGAACACATGGCCCGGAAATATCTCAATAACAACTGGCTTAAGGTGCCAAGGAAAGATTTCAAAAAGATGAAGCTGGAGATCCCCTGGGTGGAATTTAAAGAAAGCATACAGATTGGGATCATCGCACTATGTAGGGTATTCAGAGAGCCCCATTCCTGGGAATTCTTGGCATGGATGTACTATTTCTTGTTAGGCATCACCTCTGGCAGGAAAAATTTTGATTGGGCCACTATCATCGCCAATCATGTGCAATCTCAGTTGGTTAAGGTCACCCGGACACCCAAATTCTACATGTCATCCTATGTTTAGTGGGCACTAGTACAACAACGCCCCATGACCTAAGGATTACTTACAGCAGGTGTGCTCAGAACTAGTGTAGGCCAGAATGCTCCATGGGATTATTTCCCACAGATCCAATAGGAGGCTAATTTCCTCAGCTTCTGTCGAGTGAATGATGCCTTCATTTACTACAACCTCCTCACACCTACTCGGGCTGTCGGATACTAGCTCTCCAAGGAAGCAATGAATTTGGTCAGCACTTATGGCCACTATTACATTCAGTATCAACAACATACATACATTTGGGTGACCGGCTTCTCCAGCAAACCCTATTTATTACCCAAGCATTGTGGGAATAAAATAATTTTTTTAGAGTTCTGCAGACAGATCCTAGAGCTACATGCCTTCTTCACAGTGAAGAAGGTTACCAACGTCACATTCCCAATTTCTAGTGGGAACTATTCTTTCAGCCTGGCAGCAGTCAAAGAAGCCAACAATGAACTTAAAGGTTTGGGGCTGGCAGAGTTTTATTTGGGGTGGAAGAATCTTGATCCACTGGGAAAAATAGTGATGGTGTTTCCCCGGGCAGCCCCTCCGCATGAGCTTCCCATAGAAGATTTTAGGGAAGATTTCCAGGATGATTTTGAGGTCTGAGGCTGACATTTCATCCAAATGACTCAGGAGATGATGAAATGGTTGTAGTTTTGAAAGTTCCCCAAGGACTTCTCGGACACTGGGTCCACAGAAGACCTGCAATATAAAGAAAAGGAAGTAGACAAAATGGCCCTCCCTCCAGTGAATTGGGATGCATAGGAGGGTCTGACAATAGAGTACATTACCCAAAATTTGATTGAGCGCAATCATGCATATTTTAAAAAGGTATGTTCAAAAAGTAAGCGCAAAGTTTGCCCATTTGTGTCAGGTTCAACTTCTAGGGTCGGAACCTCCTCGCAAGGCGTGGACAGAGGAAAGAGAAAAATGGGGACCCCATCTCAAGTCCCATCCACAGTTCCCATAGTGGAACAAATGCAGCAAACTCTAGCAGCATCCCAACAAATGAAAGAAAAACTAATCACCCGGCTGGCAACCCCAACTATTATGGTCGGACCTGTCCACCCTCTGAATTCTCCTTCACTTGCAGAAATAATGGTCTGAGTAATAGGGACTAGAGCGGAGGAAGAGTGCACAGCCATGTTATATGTAGAGCTCCCATTGATAACAAAGAGGAAGAATAAAAGAATAACTGACCCTCAGCCAATGGTGGAACCAGAAAATCAGCCCGAAGATCCCCCGGAGACCTCCCCTCTGCACAATGACTTCAATGACATAGTCAGGGTAGATGAACTTGTATATTTACAAGGGGATATCGGGAAAGCGGTAGAGGAGATTTCCACCCAGGATGAAGTAGTGATCCCCGTTGAAGGGGAGACCCCGGAGAAAGAAGTTGCCACAGGGAAGGAACCCTGGGTCTAAAAAGAAAAGGATCAGGAACAGGTAAATGTCTCTGATGTCCAAGAGATACAGGTTCCAGGAACCAACATCACGAAGGAGAGGCAAGTGCAAAGTGAGCAACTGGCATCTGCTAAGGGAATCAGACCTACGGGAGCAACTGTAACCTCACCTGCCATGCTTCAGACGCCTCCTCCTACCCCAAAGAGGGTAACATTTGGTGAGGTGATCATAGCGGCTCAAACACTAAACCTTGGCTTGATACTCCTGCCACCCTCAGATAATACACCAACAAAGGAAAATATTCTAGCAAAGGAAGCTGACGAAGAACAACATCAGCAATAAAAGCAAGGCAAGGGGCAGAATCCCAGGAATACAGATGTTGAATATGACACTGCTAAGGATGCAGACACCAAGGCAGATGATACTAATGCCACTAAGGTGGATAATGCAGGTGGTCCAGAGGATACAAGAAAAGATTCTGAAGAGACTCGAGACACCAGGAATGAACAACAAAACCCTGGAGGGGATTCACAAGATCAGACATTGGCAGCAAGGCCACTCCCACCCCCACCATAATGGTTGGTGGATTCTAGAAAGGGGAAGGCCTCTATAGAAACTAAGGCCTATCTCTCCCTGGTTGAGATGATGGCACAAGTGCAGGGGGTCCCAAAACAAAAGAAGGCCTGGACCCTCCATTCTACTCAGACCGGTCCGGGCGGAGAAACAGTTGCAGTACTCGCAACACCTCCCCCAGAGATAGATGTGGCAGTGGCCAGAGCTGAAGACTATACAATAACAGAAGTACCTCTGCGGAGGAGAGACAAACAGGGCAAGTTAGACCTGTTAAAAGAAGCCAGACGAGTGATAGAGGCTCGTTATAACAAGAAATCCCAAAAGCTCCAGGAGAAGAGAAAAAAGAATGCAAATCTTGGCAGGATTTTGACAGAGCTGGTGTAGCCCATCACTACTATTCCTCTGAAAGCTTCCACATCTAGAGCACCGATCCCACAGGGTTACATAGATGTGTTAAGGAGGATGAAAAAGAAAGTGTAGGCAGATGATGACTAGGTGGCTGAGCAGGTGGGAAATGCCTGGTGTTTCCTAGTAACTACACTCTCAGACCTGTACACAGCCCATAATATTCTGTATCAGGCCAAAAATACCATTACCATCTGGGAAGGAGAGACTGAAAAATATAAGGCCTATGTGTGTGAGTTGGGAGAACTCTTAAGTCTCAAAGAAGAAATTGTTTCCAAGGTTGGAATTTTGGGAGAAGAGTCCTTCGACTTTGTCAGGACCCAGCACTCCAGACTTGATCTCACATTGGAGATAAGCAAGCAACTAGTAGGGGCCCTGCGGGACAAAATTTTGGAGGTGGAATATTCTTTAAATATGTACAAGGCTTTCATTACAAGGGTTTCAGAAGTCAATCCCTTTAGTACCAAAACATGTACTCTAGAGGAATACATCATAGGAAGATTTGACGAGCTAATGGAGGCTCGATATCAATCCCCGGAGAGAATGGACAGAGCAGAGATGTCACGTATATCTTGCATGGTGCTCCAAGCCCATGATTCCACGAAGATGGCTGTGGACTTCAAACTGAATACTCTGGATCTAGGCGAATAGGTGGAGATGGCCAGGTACCGTCAAGCCAAACTGAAGGATATCGATGAAGAGGGAATTGCCCAGCTCCTGGAGACATTCAAGAATAGCAAGGAGAAATAAGGTTCTCCAGATCCCAGAGATTTTCACTAGCAGGGTGCATTCTTTTACATTCATTATTTTTGGAGCACAAGCTCCCAGATCCAACAGTTTTGTATTCTTTTGATGACCCGTGTTCAGGTTCCCCGAAGCCGACCGGTCATTATCAAGCAGTTAATAAGGGTGTCAGAAAGTAGGTGACCCCAGCAAGGCACATCAGTTTGGAGGATGGTCTTCCCAAGGCGTCGCTCCAGCATTAACCACCTGGCGCATCAGAGACAGTGAGCCACTTTTACATTGATGAGGCATGTAGCCTCAAGCTATGAAACGGTTAGATTTCTTCTCTTCTCTCTCCAACACTCCTCTTGATGCTAATTCTTCAATACTTATTTTCTTGTCTTATTCTTCTGACATGTCAGACCTATGTTTTCCTCGAGGTTGTTGTAACGTGGTGCAGGTAGTAGCGGCCACCAGAAATTGTATTTTATTGTTGAATGTAAAGTTATATTAGGTTAACTTTAGGGCAAGTTTGTGTATAAATAATAATCCCAACCTCATTTCAAAGGTGGGAGAAATTGATGATTTTGCAGTCCATAATAATAGCATTTTCATTTCTTGTAGTTGCAGAGCTCAATGCTCAGTAGTTCTTAGTAGTTCTTGGTAGATAGATGCTCCCTTGGAGTTGTTGATGTACACACCAGTGATGCTGGAAAACCATTAATGAAGAAGGAAGGATTCTCACAATGTTGTTGTTGGTGTTCTGATCTTTGAGTTAATACTCTTTTGTGTTGTATTTTTTTGATGTCCCTTGCTCTAATTTTTTAAGTATATTAACGACCTCTTTTCCCCTTGCTATTGAATATGTATGAACTGATGGTTCTGTATGCATTCAGTATTTAGTGTAGTATGTTAGAGTATGGTTGATGTTTTAAATGTATTAGCATAACTATAAGTAGAATGAATACTCCTAACCCTGGCATATCTTTTGAAGTTTATTTGGTAAACTAATGTGTGCTTGCAAGAAACCCTAACTTACCAAAATCCTCAGAGAAGATGAGCCAAGAAAACCAGCTATGCCCCCAAACAAAACAGTCACACTCCCAACTTAGCTCCCGCACTGTTGAGACCCGACTCTCAGGTGCTTGAAGGCCTGGAGAATTTATCCCCCAGAAAACCTTTACAGGAAAAGTTGGCCGGTACCCCGGTACCCGGTGACAACTTACATCTGTTGGCGGACCGGTCACAAAGTCCCGTCAACAGACCCTACATTGTGAAGATCATGAATTGGCACCTTACATTGGACTAGTTGGGTTTTCTTTATTTCAAGGTCTTGGATCTTCCTGAATATAACATATATATTGGTGAGTAATTTATCCTAGAATTGATCAACATTTTATATGTTACATTTTGGTGAGCCTGATGTGAGCACCTATCATCTTTTATCTTTCTAGTTTGGCAATGAGCCTTTGTATGCAAGTCTAGTAGAGCAGTGAGATACTATATGTATTCATTGTTGTATTTCAATGAGCCTCTGGTTGGAAGTTTGGAAAAGTGAGATCCTATCATGTTTTGTAATTAGACTATATACATCAATGAAATATCTTTGTGGGCAAGTTCTCATCATGGTTTTTGCCAATACGGGTTTTCCACACATAAAATATTGGTGTTCATGTGTTGTTGGTTCTATTCATTAATTTATTATTGTTTCATGTGGTGAATATTGAATTTAGTTATTATATTTTTTATGTTGATTCACACCCCTCTCTCAGCATCTAGAGTGTGTTCAAAAATTGGTATCATAGATATGTTCCTCTTGAAGATGCTTTACTACTTCAGGCAGATTCGGGATGGTGCAAAACTTACACTTTCACAAAACAAGAAATACTAATGAATCTAAAATAGAAGTATGAGGTCTTAAGAAAGGCCAAATATGAGAGTGTTGAAATCTACATTTATAGAGTTATTAATGTTGTTCATGGAATCAGAGTTGTCAGTGGACATCTAGAAGACATATATGTCAAACTCAAAATATTATTAACCCTACCAAAGGACTTAATACCATTGGAATGTTAAATAAGGGAAAGCAATTATCTGAGTTAGAATTCAATTGATCAACTTATTGGTTCACTTTCTGCATTTGAGATTGTAGAAGTTGAAAGAGAAAAGAGGAAGACTACATTCAGAGTTGTTGAAGATGTCGAACCAGAGACAAGAAATATTTTGGAGGAAGTTGAATCATATCTTTCAAGGATATTTAAGTGAGGAACTGGTAGATACAAAGGTAACTTACCTCTTAAGTTATTTAATTGTGGAAGGATGGGATGTTTTTCTAATGATTGCAAGTGTAAGGAATATCATAGAAAAGGCAATCAAAAGAAAGGTGATTTTAGAAAGGGGGTTAATTTCAAAGGCAAGGGTAAAAACAGATCATATTCCATGGAAGAATACTTCTTTGAAGATGAGGATATTAATGAATCAATTGAGTCTTTCTTTATAGCTATTTATCAAAAGAAAGAGGAGATTGTGTTGCATGTTAAATTTATTGCAGGAACATGGATCATAGATTCTAGATGTTCAAATCATATGATAGGAGACAAGAGAAGATTTATCAAGTGTGAAGAATGTGATAGTGGAGAAATAATATTTGTAGGAGAAGGAAGTGCACATATCACATGAGTTAGAACCATTTCAATTTATAGTAAGTATATAACTGATGATGCCTATTATGTGGAAGGTTTGAAATATAAAATGTTAAGTGTTAGTAAAATGCGTAAGAAAGGTTATGAGTTATGCTCAAAAGTGATGGTTGTGTTATTGGAAAGAAATAAACTAGTAAAAGGGTTGTTGAAGGTTTTAGGAATTTCGGGAATATCTATTATATAAAAGACAAATGTGAGAATCTATGTTTTCTAACTCAATACAATGGAAGATGGGGAGATGAGGTTGGAATGGAACTCAATCAAGATAAGGTGGATTCCACTTTGGTAAAGAACAATGAGGAAAGAAAGGATGAATTAGATGATCCAGTGGAAGTTGGTAGACCAGAAGAAAGAAGAAGACAAAAAGGACATGGTAGACTAGTAGAAGATGAAAGGTAAGAAGGATATGTAAGACCAGAAGAAGGAAGGACAAGAAGGATATGATATACCAAAAGCAGGTAGAAGATAAAAAGGTTATGGTAAACCAAAAGTAGTTGGAACATAAAAGGAAACTAGTAGATTGAAAGAAGGGGAAGAACAAACAGAATTTGGTACATGAAAAGGATAGAAAGGGGACGATAAATCAGAGAACATATCTTATCCATTGTGTATGTGCACCAATTTGTGAGTCAAAAAAGTGGACACATCTTTTTAAAAAATTGAATTTTATATAACCTGATCAGGTTATTGAAAATTTGAAATTGTTCTAGGCTTGGTAACCAAGCCTAGAAAATATTATTAAAAAAATCAATATGTCTCAGAACCCGGTTGGGTTATTAGAAACATAATATATTTTTGAAATCTCACAGCTTAGGCTATTTCTAACACCTAAACTATGGAGAAGCAGAGTGAAGGAGGGCAAAAAAGCAATAAAACCCGATCGTACTATGAAGAAAACAACATTTCTTCTACAATTTTGACATTTTCAAGCAATTGCGCCCCGTAACAAAGGTATGTTTTATTGTTTTTTTTGTAACAAAGGAGAGAGAGAGAGAGAGAGAGAGAGAGAGAGAGAGAGAGAGAGAGGGTTTTGAAGAAGTGAAAATTGTGCATTTTATTCTCCAGAACCTTATCGGGTTCTCTAGGAGTTGAAAAAGCACTTTTTGCTTTTCAGAACCTGATCGAGTTATTTGAAATTTAGAAACCCGATCGAGTTATGGCTTGGGAAGAGGCTTAGAAAATTACCCAAAGGCTTGGAGGCTCATTTTCCCTCCATTTTTGTTCTTTTAGACATTTTTTCATCTTGTAAGATGAATTCTTGACTTTATCTTCATCAGGTTTGCAATTTGTCAAGAGGGTAGCTCTATAATTTTCACCATAATCTTATACATCTTCTTATCTTTCTAACCATATAAACTTTTCTATTTTTGGACAACATTACCATAGTAAACTTTAATTTTCTTGGGTATATGCACGAAGAAGGGGGACCAAAAAGGTGCCAAATTCCTTTTTGGTCCCCAAAAGAGCATAGTACGTACACACTAAAGCGCGCACATGCTATGGCTTGGATTGCCCAAGCCTTAGGCTTGGTAAATTAAAACCATAGCGCGTGCGCACTATAGAGCATGTGCGCACTATAGCATGCATGCGCGCTTTAGGGAGTACGCGCTATAGGGTGTATGCCCTATGTTAGAAACACAAAATTATAAAGGGAGAGATGGGGTGACAAGGGAGGACAGAGAGAAAGGGTAAGAAAGGAAGAGATAGAGGGAGAGAAGTGGAGAGATGGAGGGTGGCATCGTGCTATAGGGTGCACGCCCTATGTTAGAAACACAAAATTATAAAGGGAGAGATGGGGTGACAAGGGAGGATAGAGAGAGAGAGAGAGAGAGAGACTCACACACACACACACACCTTTGGAACTCTTTTTCCCCCTTCTCACCTATGTTTTTCACCCTAGAGATAGAGCCTCTCTCTCTCTCTCCCACACACACACACACAGTCTAATCGCTCTCCCTGTTCTCACCTATCTATCTCTCCCTCTCTCTCTCACCTTCTCTTCCTCTCTCCTCCTGTCCTTCTCACTATCTTAATCTCTCTCTTTATGTTTCCCTCCCTCACCTTCTCAGTCTTTGTATCTCCCTCCCTTAAGGAGTTTGTTATGGTTTACATAGCGCGCACACGCTATAGCTCATACGCGCTATGTAAACCATAAATTTACAAAGCGCTAGCACGCTATAGTGCGTACGCGCTTTTAAATACATTAAAGTTTACCAAGCCTAAGGCTTGGTTTTGCCTTGGAGATCTAATCCAAAGGCTTTGAGGATTCAAACATGTCTGAGATGTGTTTTCCAGCAAACCTTCAAAAAAATAACATTTTTCTTGTGTGCTCCCTGTCAGGTTTGCATGTGGTTCAATAATGATAAAATCAGACGGCGTGATATTGTAGATCTCCCTGTTAGCTATCTAAAAATATAATGTATTTTGAATTCCCATTATGTTAATCTTTTCATCTCTAATTTCTTTTGTAAGTATGTCCAATTTTTTTCGAAAACCAACGTGTATTCATTTGGGCTTATATTTTGGCTCGTTCATCAAATTTTGAAACAATTTACTTTTTTATAAACTAGACTCCATTCTACACACTTTAAAAAAAAAATTTGATTTTTGATTATTTTTCAATGATTTCTAAGGGAGCACACAGAAATTTCACATTTTTCAGGATGTGTCAACTTCAAAAAATCACAAAAAAACATACTTTCATTAAAAAATTAGTAGAAAAATCTGGGATAAACTAGGTGGTGTTAGATAATTTCTCACCCTAGCAATTAAATTTTTTTTTAAAAAGTTAGCATTTTAGGGGGAGCACACCAGACGCTATGTTATGTTTTTTCATAAAAAATAGGACCACTTTTTGTTCTCCCCCTTTTTGAGGGCCTTAATCTCCACCATTTCTACAATAAATTATTAGTTTAGAAACTAGATTCAGAGTAGAAAAACTCTTGTTGTTGTCATATTTTGAAATTTTAAGTCTAACTATGCTTAATTTCTCGTTGAAGTTTAGAGTTTGTTGATTTCAGAAAAAAGTGGCATCTGATACCCCCTTTTTGGTATATATACTTAACCAAATTGAAAATAAATTACATATTATTATTCTACACTTGATTGTATACACTTTATAAAAAAATCATTTTTGATTATTTTGATGCAAGTTATGCCAACGCATGAACAGGTACCAAATTTTTAGGATGCGATCACTTCAAAAAATCACAAAAAAAAAATACTCATCAGAAAATTACAAAAAAATAAACAACTTCTAGATCTCACTCTTACCTATCATATTACCAAAGGGATTTGAAAAATACTGAATATAACTATATCTTTTGTACAACGCATGGAAACCGCTATGTTATATTTTTCTAAAAAAATCAGGAACAAATTTTTGTGTGCGCGGGAGTTGACCAACTTAATCTTATCGATTATTTTAAAAAATTAGTATTTTAGAAACTAGATTCAGAGTACTAAAATTATTATTTTTTACACATCTTATTTTGAGTGCATGACCCTCCAACATCTATTCCAAGTTCAGGTTTACCCGATTTCAGAAAAAATGTGTCCACTTATAACCCCCCTTTTTGGTTCACAACTTGGTGCACATACCCCATTCCAGGTAATCTCATTTTCATAGTATCTATTTTTATTTCAATAAATTAGGGTAAATATTTAATGAGTATAGAATTCTGAAAGGGAGTTATGTTTTTAATGGAAAATTCTATCATTGCCATAAGATAGAGCATAAGGTAGTTTAATGTAGAAGTAGATTGAATTTTAAGAACTTCAGTAGAGTAAGTGTGAATAAAAATATAAAGAAATTATATGGATAATTTCATGGTTGGAATATATATGGACATATAAAGGTTGAATGTAATATAAATATCAATGTTGGAAATAAAGAAACTGCTCAAATAAAAAAGGATGGTCTTGTTTTCTATAAATGTAACATGAAAAGAAATATTGCAAGGTTCTGCAAGGATGGTCTGATTATCTATAAATATAACATAACAGAACATATTGGAGCTGGATGTTGGGCCTCCAACTGTGAAGATTGAGGATGACAAAGAGGAAGAGGATGATGTTGGCCTGGGCAAGCACACTCGATCTACTAAAAAGAAGAAAATTTAAGATAGGATCTTGGAACTTTCAGACTTTAACGTTGCTCTCAAGAAGGTGTTTGAGGCAAAGAAAGAGGCAGAGGGAACTCTTCTAGATTTTTCCTAGGTCCTATATTTCCCTTTCTTTAGTGTTGGTTTGTTTTTTGGTTTTCGGTTGTTGGGTGGTTTAGCTGGTTTCTGGTTTTTTGCAGTGGCTCTGGTTTTCGTGGGCTGGTGTCCAGTCATGTTTCATTTTAGCGGTCTTAATGCTTATTCCTATTTTGTAAAGCTTGTAAGGGGTTTCGGGTCCCCCTAACACCTATTTTTACCAGCAATCAAAAACATAACAAGACATATAGAAAAGTTCTACAAAAATATGGAAAAATAGGATGATTATTTGATGATTGCAAAAGATTCAAAAGAAAGGAACAAGATATATTTGATGTGGAACACAAAAAGTACTTCTAGTGGTAGTCCAACATCCATTCTAGATGTTGTTTCCTCCCATGTTAAATGACTCAAACTGCAGGGTCTGAGGGGAACTCTTCATATAAATATGTTTCCCCCCTTGAGACTGGGTGTTAGGTATCCTCTCAGTGTGGCAACAAGGCATGAAAACTTTTCTGGAGGTAATATTTTTGTTTTATGGTCCGGAAAGGTAACTATTTGTTCTGTAAATAGTGTAAAATTTGTTTGGCTGTATCAGATATTGTTCTTTCTGAGATGTGTTTACATGTGGGTTGGATATATGATATGTTTATTGGTTCAAAAATTAAGATACATTTGAATAAATTTGGTAAAAGTTCTATGAATTGTAGAAGCTCTCTTGACAAGTTGAAGCATAGGATAAGTCAGTGGGACTATTTTTCTCTTAAGGCTACTAATTATTTTAAAGACAGTAAGAGTTCTTGCTACATAGAGAAGATAAAGTCTAAAATTGTTTCAAATAATATTCAAGATGAAGAACATAAAAGTGTTGACAAACAAATTAAGACTGTAGAGGTTCATGTTCTAGTTGCTACTGGTAATGAGGAGAAATTTTCTTCTCCTCTCTCTTCTAATAAATTTTATATGTTAGTTGAAAAGATTTCTACTTTTCTGAATCTATTGAGAGCTAAAGTTTGCTAGCTGAGATACTTTCCATCATATGATCAAAATACGTTTGAGTTTCTCTAGAAAATGTTTGAGATTGTTACCCCTCTTTCGTCTAGCTTAATGCATCAAAGTGGTGCATCTGTCCAAGGGGATCTTTCCGATTTATTTTTATTCTGGACTAATGCTTGATTATCAAAGTTTTGCATTGATAAGTGTGTTGTTGGCCTTTTTCCTTGATGGAAAAGAGGGAGAACGAAAAGGGAAAAATATTATGTGTTCACAATTGCTTTGGTTATTTTAGAAAGGGGGAGTTGATAGTGATTGATATCTCAGTAAAACATTTTTGGTGGTTGTTTTCCATCAATGTCAAAGGGAGATATTTTTGGAAATATATGTTTGGTTGTCATTTGTCATTGGTGTCAATCATTTTGTTCTGGAGGTGTTTTTGGTTACTCAAACATTGTGGTCCAGAAGTTTTCTATACTTGAAGAAGCAATTTTGTGTATTGAACCTATAGAAAAGTGGAAAACAATTATGTATTTAGAACAAAGAAAGAAAGGTATGTATTCAGTGTTGCAGTGCAATGGAAGACAAGTGTGTATTCAAAATAGTGATATAGTGCAATGCAAGACAAGTATGAATTCAGAATAGTGGAAGATAGATATGTTCCTATGGTCATGAGAAGATGATGTTTATCAATGCTTTAGTGTTGTATTCTTATATCTGGAAGAATGTGTGGTCTGGATGTCTGTGTTTTAGCTGCAGTGTTACATAGTTATAGATAACAGTTTTATAGTTGATCGTGACAATGCTTCATTTGTGCTTTCTGAAAGGTTTCCACTCCATAAATATGGGTTGTGATAGTTTTAAGTTTTGGTCTTGGTTGTGACGTATTGTGGTGATCCAAAATTTGTTCCTGGTGGTCTGGAAACTATATTATCAAAGTGTTACAATTAAGAACAGTTCTTGGTCTAGTTTCAAAATTATGTTATGATGGCTTCTGACATGCACTGTTGGAAAGTGACATGGTGTATGGATCTCTCCATGGTGTGTGGAGGTTTAGATTTAGTTGGAAAATGAAGTGGTTCTTTAGACAGTGTGACTACATGTTTGAGATAGGTTTGAAATTTTTTCTAGTAATTGTGAATCTGGCATCGAGCTATGTGTAGTGTGTTCATGGTCCCTCTCTCTCCTGAAGTGGATCATGCTTCTTGATTTAGGTCTGGGTTATACATTTAATGTTTATCTCTTATCTAGATGGGTTTGTGATATATGTGACCTATGCATTTAATGTTTATCTCTTATATGGTTGGGTCCATTCTATGCTTTGGTCCAGGTGCTTCTGGCATAGGACCTTATTGCATTTTTTTTTGCCTTGGCCGACTTGTAACTTTAATTGTAATATCCTTTAGGCATGTTCGACCTTATTGTAATCTTCAATGATCTATCTTGTATGTAATTACAATTTGTGCTTTGGAAAAATATAAGAGTGTGGAGAAAGTTAATTGAAGGTGGACCAATGAAGAGCTAAAATCAGAAGGGTAGTGTTCAATGATAGTGATAGAGAATAATAGGTAGTGACACTATGTTGCTAAAGTTGACAGTATTGTGCAGATCAGCTACATCATTAGAAGAATGTCTCTTTATCTATTGTAAAGAGTTGTTTGTATCTTTTCCTTGAGACAGTGGGTCTTGGTTGCACAAGTTTTTTGTTGTATCTTCCTAATTTGGCAGTGAGCCTCTGTATGCAAGTCCAAAGCAATGAGCTCCTATCTATATTCATGTTGTTGTATTGGTAGTGAGCCTCTAGTTGCAATTTCAAAGTAGTGAGCTCCTACACTCTTATGTAATCAAGCTACATAAATCAATGAATTATCTTTGTGGGCAAGTGCTCACCATGGTTTTTCCCAATCCAAGTGTTCCACTTATAAAATCTTGGTGTTCATGTGTTGTTGGTTCTATTCTTTACTTTCTTATTATTTCGTGTGGTAAATATCAAAATTAGTTATTATGTTTTGGTTTATGTTGATTCAACCCCCCCCCCCCCCTTTAGCATCTANCACCCCCCCCCCCCCCCTTTAGCATCTAGTGTGTGTTTAACACTAATTTGTTTATTCTCAAGTCATATAATGGAGTTCAAAATATGCACATTCTTTTTCATAATTCTTGCACTTAAATGACAAAGTAATTTTATCCAAAGGTTCCTTTGGTGTGGTTTCATATGCATATTTTCTACCTGTATACCACAAATAATAAATTTTATGAGCCCGCATGGCTAGAAAAGTTGGCTTGGGCCTTGGGTTGGCTCCCTAGTGGTCTCATTTTCGACTCCAAAGCCCAGAATCACCTGATGCACTTGGCTTGTACATCCCCAAAGGATTTCTTTCCCCAACTTGCCCCTTTTGGACCCCAACTTGGTAGCAACTAAGACCAAGGTAAGGCAGGTTGGGCGTTGGGCTAGGTCGTGGGAATGCCTCTAACACAACAACAAAAATAATCAAGTTTATCAAAGTATTGTGCATCATGATTTTTTTATTAGTTCTTTTAGATGAGCATATGTAGGATGTTATGTTACCATTGAAATGGAGGAGAGATCTAACAAGATAAAAATGTGTTTGATCTAATTATGTCAATCTCTATAGCTATTAGAACTTGCCATCTTAATAGCTCAATTGCACCCAATATTTTATTATTATTTTTCAAAATTTCTTGAAAAATGCTAGCCCATAAATATTAATCTCAAATATATATCATAGTAGGATGTAATATTAATGATATTTGCACAAGTTCATCTTACTTTAGTATTTTAGTCCATGACTTCTCTTTATTCAAACTCATTTTATTTCCTCCAACTACAAAATAATATTTGTAGGCACCTAAAAATATCCTCACTTAATTAAATAAGTATTTATTAATTATTTAATTCTTTCATCATTTTCTTCTATTAATATTTTAAATAAATGTTTTAATTTATTTAATTACTTCCTTAGCCTCTTTCTCTATTAATTAATTAAATATTTTGTATTTATTTAAATAATCTAATAACCTTTTCTTTCTTATAATTAAATAAGTATTTTCATTTATTTAGTTATCCTAATCTCACCTTTTCTACTATTAATTAAATAAATGTTCTTATTTATTTAATTAATTTATTATTCTCTTCTCTCTTATCCTACCCCTCCAACTTGTTTAGATGGATGGTAATCCAAACTCGAAGTCATGTGACAAGTGTCTCATTCCTCTTCATTCCCCTTTTCTCTCTCCTCCTCATATGACTAGATTCAGTGAACTTAAAATGCTTGTCAAAAAGTCAATGCATGTCTTAATCTCGTCCCTTCATTTGTTTAACCTCTTAATCCTATTCATTTTCCTCTCACCTCTCAATCTTGGTCATTCACATTTTTATCTCTTAATCTAAACCCTTGACTATCTTAGAGACTTCTATAAAAGAGATTTTTTCTCATTCTCACATCTACATAGAAGAGTTTCCATATTTATATGCATGTACATTCTATCATTGCTTCAATACTATCATATTTCTATCTTAATTGCATCATCAATCAACCACAATTCACTCTTTCATGTCATCTTGTACTAGTGCTTAATGTTGAGAGTAATACTATGATTTACAATATCTTGAAGGAATGGAGAACAATGGAGTCAAGTTTGTTAGTATATGTGAAGTTATATTTTTTTATTTCATTTGCATGCACTTGATTTAGAGTTCTTTTGGTGTTGTTGATATTTTTGTAGATTTTAGGCCTGTGGTTGGGTTTTTGATGAGTTTTCAATAGTGTTGTATCTCAACATACACAATATCAATGTTTCTTTCTTGAATGCAAAACTTGTAGAAAAAAATTATCCCAACCTTTTTAGATTTAACAATAATCTCTACAATCAACACAATATTTTTTAATTGAGAAATAATGTCTTTGATCAACACTAAAACCTTTTTTAATTTAGAAATAATCCATGTGATCAACGTTGCCACTGTTCTCTATTGAATAAGCCACCAGACACTTTTTATTATTGATGCATCTTTCTATAGAATATTGTTACATGTTGCAAGTTATGCTTACTCACACATGTATCCACTCTAACTAAAAATATCACACTCCTATGCATACAAAATAGATCCAGAATTTAAGTGGCCCTTAAAATTGGAATAAAAAAATCTCTAAATTAAATTATACAATTTTTAAGATAATTTCTACACATATCAATGAACATAGATAAAGTATATTATTTATCTCTCATTACTCATATTACTATATTTGACACTCTTATCCAACATATCTCTCTTCAAGAATTTCACATATTCATCATAGACTTCTAAAAATAAGAATGCAACTTTCTTTGTGTTGTTCCCACATACAAGGATCAATTTTTGACAAAGGAATAGTAGCTCACTACCTAACATCAAACAAAAGACTTCTTTAATATTAAATTTGGAGAATGTAAAATAAAAACACTTAACCTATATATATATATATATATATATATATATAGTTATTTTTTTTTTCTTCGCACTAATTATTAATAATATATTTTATAGTCTACATTCAATAAAATGTTTGTAAGAGGAGATATTTTTAAAAGGATTTTCATATTAATTAAATAATACAAACAACAAATATTTAAACTACGGATAATGAAGCTAAGATAATAAATATTACAATATAATTAAATGAATATACATAACTCTATATTTTTTATTTTGAAATTGGTTTCTCTTGTGATGAGAAAAGTGGCTTCTAATGTCAATGTTGTGTTTGGATCTAGAAAAATATTGGTACTCTATAGTAATGGTGGCAAAAGACAATAGGTTTGGAACACTTTCACAACATAGATTTGTTATAGTACAATTAACACTCTTCTTTCTTATTTCACCTAATTTATTGTTGTTTTCTTTGCAATAAAGAGTAATAAAATGTGTACTTACAATGTATTTTATGTTTGTATTTTTTTCAAAAGCTTAAAAATTTATTTGAATATACTTTATTGTAATTTACACTTCATAAAATGCTTACAATTGAAGTTAGGTGGGACTTTTCTTTATATACATAGTAATTTTGCTTGATTTGATACAATTGAATAGTTTAAATGCAAGAACATAGCAATATATTATATAAATGAGTTTAGTTAATTCTAGTTATGAATCTTAAATGCAATACAATTGAGAAAGTTGGTCTTAAATGTATGATTAATAGAATGAATATTATGCAAAAAGAAAGGAACACAAAGTGGTAAATATGACTCTTTGGAAGCCAAGCTTCATGGATCTCTTGATAACACTTTTTATATTATTAAAAACTTTAGGGGAGAGTTGACCAAAATTTGAATTTAGATTTTGGAATTCAAATAGTGAAATTTACAAGATTGATTCTATGACCATAAAAGGTTGACTTAAGTAATAAAGATGATGAGCATAAAAAGGTAAAAGGTTGATTTAAGGAACAAAGATGATAAAATCAAGATGAATAATGAACAAATAGAAAAGATTCAATAATGAAAATGAGAAATAAAAGATTTATGAAAGCACATACAAATATGTAAACGATGTAAATAAAAGATATGAATATATCATATGTGCCAAAAAAATCCAACTTTATTCTAAAATGTATAATTTATTTTTATAATATAATTACATTAAAAATTCTTTAAAAATTTATCTAAATTTGTAAATTTCACCATCACATAATCTAAAAAAATGAATTTAACAAAATAATTTTTTATTTGGTAAACTCGGAAAAAATATTGCATAACATAATACCAACTTAATGGAATCCTAACTAGAGGGATTAGAAATCTATCATGTGACATTATCATACCAGATGACACGAATTGAGTTTCCTTATTCAATTGAGAATCTTTAAAGAGTAATAATTCACACAAATATATCTCAAGAAACTCGGAAGAGACTGGAATGATGTGATATCATTGTTAAAAAAAAATTAACTTAAATGTTCTGTTTGCTTGGGTCCAAATAAATGAAACACAGCAATGAATGTTGCATGTTAGCTTAGCTTAACTATGGAGGGAATTAGTTAAACCTGAACAAATAAATGATTAGATATCTCCCACTGTACAAGACAGCAACTTGGGAAACTGAGCAATAAGCCAGTAACCAGTCCACTCACTTCAGGGGTCCCATAATCATTTAATTCAAAGTATAATCCACAATGCTTTCATATTGGAACTTTTGAAATATATATTTACATCTCTGTTGCTTGAGTGTAACCATAAAGGTATTTTTATTAAAAACTAGATTTGCTCACTTATTTCCTGATATTTAAATACAGAATCAAAGATTTCAATCATTTACTAACAACTTGTCACTATAGGCTGAAAAGAAATGAGATTGAAGTTTCAAACAGGGGAGAGAAAATCTTTTAGAAAATCATCTAGAGCCCAGAGAGGTAATAGAATATATGTTTGTGCATTATGGATGCATATTCAAGTGGGTCCAAATAGGAGATCTGTGCCACTACAGGACAAGCTTGGCAGTGTCAAAATGGAAAAAGTAGTATTTATATCCATGGGATTTTTCTGGTCTCTGCCAAAAAAACAATTGAGAATAGAACAAGTGCCAGGAAATTGATAAAAAGATTAAAAATGGACCTCTCATTCACGTCAGTTAAATTCTGCTTTTGTATATGACTGTGAAGAAAAATTGCATACTTGTGGCATTGATGTTCAAACTTAAAACCAAAGCTTGTATTTGAATTCAAGGGCAAGATGAACATGTTGTAATGAGGTGGTTGCATGTGGTACCCACTGACAGCAATCCTTGAACTAATTTCTTGAAAGTCTGAAACCAATTAAATAATTTTGGAGAGCGTTGAAACATAATTAAATGTGTGTTCAGGAGGCTCCATTTAATCATTTTGACAGGAAAAGCCCAAACATAAAAGATAGCACTCTCACTGTAACCCCCAAAATTTCTACTTTATAACATACAGTGGTCCTACCTGTATTATCATAACGTGACTTGAGAAACAACAGCAGTACCCCAAAAGTTGAGAATGGCTCATGTGGTGGTGCCCACATGACCCTCTGAAAAATTTAACATTATTAGGGTGGGGTTTTATAGAGGCCTCTAAAAAAAATTTGTGGGTGGAAATTTTTTAGATATATTTTAAAATAGGTGGTCTTACAATACAGTTTAAAAGTTCAAGTTTTAAAATTTGTGTAAACTGGTGGTCTTTAATTTTTTTATTATTTTGCATGTATAATTCAACAGAGTAAATGAATTTATAATAATAATTAGTCAGAATTTGAAAATTTCATATGATTGACATACAGCATGAAAAAAACTTTTAAGCTGATGGAGCAATTTCTAGTTCCACCTCAAATATAATCACTCAAATCTCAAATTAAGGAATAGAAGCTGCTGTTATTGAGAGGAAGACTATAATAAATTTGTAGTTTTTAACTTTTTTTCAATCAAAATTAGTTTGAAGATGTAGAAATTTGGATAGTTGATAGGTCAGGTTTTCTCTTTTTTCTTAATAAAAGATTTCATATCATTTATGAACTCGTTTTGCTATTTGATATAAGAGTGTGAGCCTGATATGTCTTCAACTGAAAGACAAGAACTGAGGAATGTCAATTCCATCAAAGTCCTCCCTTATTTCATATGTGCAAAGGTTTGACCCTTGATAGATGGCATTATTAAAAAACTTATCATAACCCTCACTAATTGTGCTCGATCAATAGAATTAAAACCCTTTCCAATGGATCAAATTTTTAAAGTCAATTACAATAGCTATATTCCTTAATGATCACATAACAAATTTCCTTCCATGATTCCTCGACAATTAACAGGTTGATTTTAATATATGCCCATCATTCTTCAATAACCAGCTGGTTGATTTATGCCCGAATACGTACCTTTCACTAAGCAGAACTTGTTCACATAATTCCAGGACACATTATATCAGAATTGGTAAATACTCAAGTGTAAGTTCTAATAGAGGCTGGCCTTCAGAATCATCAATGTTGCTATCACTTTTACAAGTTGAACGGGAAGGTCCCATTTAGGTCATGTACAAACATTATATCCAATAATTTACCATGTGCAATCTATCTCATACCATTGAATGCTTCTCATAAAGTATACTGCATTGGGTACTCATATTCTAGCAACAGTTCCTTGTTTTCAAAAGCAAAAAAGTGAGTTACTAATATAGGCCATTCCATTTGACACTTGCAGAGGCGTCTTTTTTCTTTAAACTTGCTATGATCCAACTATACTAGATGTCTGGTGAGTAGAACTCATTAACTAACGGCCTCAGGTTGTTGTATAAATCAACATCCGTGTCCCCACATCAGCAGAGAATGGGAGGAGAGCACAAGATGCCATGGAAATCACTTAGCATGAGGACAAACTGCTGACACCTATTTATGCATTTTGTTAGGCATTTTTATTCGGATTTATTTTCCATACAAAATGGTATTATTGCACTATGAAAACCGAATTTTGCATATCACATTAGAATTTCACTAAAAATAATTTCATATCACAATGGATTTTCATACAATTTTCATGGGTTTGATCCTTTTAATCTGTCTTCACAATGTTGTGAAACTACAAAACAATCGCTAAAAACATATTGAATTATGTCATTTTTGTTTGTACTATTATACTATTTTATATGGAGAATAGCTGGAGCTTTCTTATTGCACCCTTAAGTGCAATAAGATGTTTCCTAGGGCGTTGGCTAAGCTCTTGACAGAACCCACCAAAGACAAAAAAAAGTCAAAACTTTTTTTTTTCTCAAATCCACTAAAACACAGTAAGTTTTTGGCAAATTTTTGTGGTTTTGGACCACAAAATATGTAGATCATAAAGAACAGATGCTGAAAAGTTCATGAAAATCCGTGGTGTTTTCAGATTTTTCAAATTTGGTCAATAGTACACTCTATCTAAACTTAGCCACATCAGTTTTCTAGGGTGAGCCTCTTCTAAAGTACAACAGAAAACAGTACAAAGGAAAGCTGACAAGTTGGAATCCACATCATTTTACTTTTCATTTTAGGTAGCAGAAAATGTGGAGGAAGAAGAAGAGAAATTTACATATGGTTATAAAGTTCGTACAAGGATACTCAGTTCTGTATTAAATGTGGGGTTTCTGTGAGTACTGACCTTCTGGGGTTTCTCTCGGGACAAATACCTTCACTCATGAAGTACGCGTACTTTTTACCCACATTGCCATTACTCTGTAAACCAGTCAGTACAAAGTACAAACCTACAAAGGGACATAAGACAACTGTGTAGAAAATATCTTTCTCTAGCGCTCCTGACAATGAAATGCACTTAAACACCACCTGCTCGTCAGCCCAGCCTGTGACCTGAAGGTCTCTTGGTTGGTATTAGAAGAGGAGTATACATCATCACCCAAATACAACTCTAAAGTGTCTATGCAAAAGTCAGCAACATGTGAAATAAAGCATAACATATCTTTTTCATTGATTGTACTATTGAAAAACTTTGTTACAAAGATTGCTCGAGATTAAAAAAGCATTCATCCATTTTTTATTGTTTACTATTGTTTTTTCCTCTCTGTATACAGATTGTTCTATATTTCTGACAGAATTTTGAAAACTTTCATCTTCACAATATGTATTAACTATATTCATCTCTTCTCAACGTCTCCTGTAAAACAATGGACTCTGCAGTATCTTCTGAAATCCCTATACTACAAGTAATTGGATCCCATATTTAGTTGGGGATCTAGATAATGTTGGGAAAAATAAAACAAAATATCTATGAATCAAACTCTCAGAATTGGTGCATCTCCTGGTGTTGTGTACCTTCAAGTAGACAGAAAAGGATTGTGTTAGCACATTTTTCACTTTCATAAAGTTTGAGCTCGTGGAATGTGAAACAATGGACCAGGCTGAGTGTAATGATGTGTATATTTACCAAACTCTTGATGCTGGAACAACACTCTTTCCTAGGAACGCCTGCATAACCCTGTTTCTTGGAAGTTTAACCAACTGGTGCCCACATATAAGACATTCATCAATAGGGGACATTTCACCCACCTGCACCATCCAATTTGGAAAAAAAAAACCATTAATTATCCTCTCGGACCTCCACTAAAAAAGATGTGTGATGTGCAATTGAGATCTTGTCTCACCTTTGGCATGCAATTCAAGCAAAAGGCATGGTTGCACTCCAATTGTTTTGGGTCCACAAGAGCATCTGCATAGAATTTGCAATCAAAATATTGAAACATTGATTTCCATCTTGAACAAAAGAAGGATTCACATAAGCTCAAAGAAAGACTGTAAAGTTGGCAAAATGATTGATTAGAACCAGTACCGAGGCACATCGAACAGGCAAGTGGCTTAATAATGACAGATGGTGATAATGCTTGTCCTGAGATTTTGGAAATTGTAACCATACTTTCCCCATTTAAGTTCTTTGTTTCTTCTGAATAGTGCGATGTTCTATTACCATTGGATCCTGTTGTATTTCCAAAAGGGCTCTCTGGAAGGATGTGCCCGTACCTAAAAAGAAAATTCCATCCTTACAAATTAACTACAGCAAAAGCATCTTTGCTCAAATGGGAAACCTGTAAGAAGCCTTTCAAGATTTTCACATTTCTACTCTTTTATCATGTCAATAGGTGTATAATTTGTACCTTTCTTGATCCTCATCGCTCTCATGGATTGGCTGGGTCAGCCCATCTTCATTATTCTCCAATACATCAAGCAGATACCCAAAATGGTTGTTTGGAGAAAAGATGCTGATATCTACGTACACAAGTTATGAAATAAGCATCACTACTCAGCCCAAAGAATGTCTGCCGAAGAACAGGTCTGAAGAAACCTTGAATATTACCTTCCGTTCTGGATTCTTCTTCATAATGTCCCTGCCCATTTTTTCCTGGACTCTGACCGGTATGGGAAGCGAGGGCAGCTGTAGATGCAGCAATAATGGAAGCTTGATTGTTAACAAGTTGCATTTGCTGGGCTTCTGCAGTAGCAAGATGCATCTCTGCAAGTCGCCTGCTTTCAAACTCAATAGCTTGCTCTTGCTCCATCTGTATTGTGACTAGTTCAGAGTTATCAAAGACCCTTAGACCTGCAAATATCATTTGTGCTCTTAATCAGACATTTAATTCACCCTACAATACCATTGTATTCATTCACAATAATCAATTACTCTCTTCAAGCCCCCATACACAGTTACATAAATTTCCAACAACCCGTCATTAAAATACTAAAGCACAACTTCAAGTAACCCTTATACGAACCAAAATGCATTTGGTCATCCATGGTATCGAAGTTACTGGGAGACATATACTTAGGCTGCTCTTCTTTGTCAATATACTTTCTGTTACAAAAAAAGGAACTGAAAATGAAAAGGAGGAATACAAATTGAGGATATATTCTCTGCACATACCGTAAAAGATTAGCTAAAAAACCAAACAAAGCAGCAGAAAAGAAGATACAAGTAATCTACCACATGTATCTTGTTACCTGTCTCCAATCTTCCCTTTCTCTCGATATGGTTTAACCAGAACACGCGCACCACACACATAATGAGGATTTCCTTGGGTCAGAATGGTTTTCACAGTTTCTGGATATATGAATGTAACAAATCCAAACATACGTTTTTGTTGATAAGGTATCCTCACATCGTGTACAGGTCCGAAGGTTCTGATTTTGATCCAAAGTGCTTTTAAGTTGGATTGCATCTAAGAATTAGAGGGAAAAGCCAATCAGACTGGAAAAGCCTAAAAAGAATATTTAGATCACAAGTACCTGAAATAATTCGATACATCCTTCTCTGTGAAAGTACTTTCAGCAGGAAAAGTCATGTATATTTGCCGAGAACTCGAATTCAGCCCACCAAAATGATCCAACCCACCTCTATATAGCATAAACCTGTGTGCATCCTCAGCTAAAACTACAGCATGCTGACCGTGTGGCCTGCAAAAAAACATAGCTTGTGAGATGGCATAAAATAAATTGAAAATCCACACTTGTTTCCTTGTCATGATAATGGATTACAGAGTGATTGGTTAAAAATTACATTTTTAAAAATTTCCAGGAACATGCTACTCATTTACATGGAACTCTGGAACATCACAGCCAACTAATCAAACATAAAATGTAAGAAAATGATACCTATCAATGAGGGTGACAGTACCCTTGAGGCGTGCCAGCAGCTTTGTAAGGCTGTAACCTGCTTTGCCATGGCGTTGGCTCTCTGTCAAATACCCCTCCGCCTGAAGTGTCCTTCCATATCTTTCATAATACAACTGAGGCAAGGCAGCAATTGAAATGGGCACCCTTTTCCCTCTCAGAAGCTCCTGCAACTCAATTTCCAGCCTCTCTAATGACCTATTCTGGAAATATTCATCAATAAGGCTGCCGCTGCCACTCGGTGAAGACAGTGAACAACCATTGTTACTGTTATTATCCTGCTTCGAGTAATCATGAAGAAATCTGCACTTGTTTCCATGTTTACAGTAACCCCGAGCAAAGTATTGACAAGGCTTCCCCACAGGCGTTATATTCACATGGGAAACAGAGGAAGCCATGGATTTCAGTTGATCTGTCCACACTCTATCACCATTGTTTTGTAAACTAGGGAACAGAAACTCAGAGGGCGCCATGTTATGAGAATTGTTTGAGTTAGTTGAGACAAGAATGTGGTCTCTGCGATAGCAATTTGGTGCCAATCCAACACCCACCTGTTGGGGCCGGTAATTGAGATGGTTGACATGTTCTTGCTGCCATGATAATGGCAGAGGATCCCAATAAACTGAAGACGCAGGAAGAAATGGAGATGGAGATGGTGTATTAGAGTTTATCAGAGGCGGGGGCAAATGAAAATTATACATTTCCTTATTTGCCTTAGCCTTAGCAATAAGGGAATGCAGCAGGGCATCTGGGCTGAATGCCAACCTTATCATTTCTTCATCCCCACTGTCCTGCGAAAGCAAATAATCAATTATTTCACACACATTCTCTGGTTCCATTCTCTGAATCCGCGAGAAAACAATCTGGGCAGCTTCATAAGCATCCATAGAATCAGATCCCCTTACCTGCAAAATTTTCAACTCTATTATATTCGACCCACTTGGACGAGCTGTAGCGTTAAATAGAACCAATCTGTTTTGATTTTCAAATCTCTACCTCGAAACCACCACAACCATCAATCAATCAACCAACTAACCAAATGCACGAATCTCATTACAACATCAAAACAGTCTGACTTCTAAAGATGCCAACTTCCAATATATAGGTACATAATATACTATTTGAATCATGGAAATGTAGCAGTATACCTTCTAGATCTTCCAAACTAGTTCAAACTAAGCCCAGAGCTGCTCCTGCGTTTTAGTCAGAGTATCTTCTATTCCTCCAAACAGGATTTGGTCGTTGGGTATTTACAATTGTATATAATCATGGCCGCCCACAGATAGATAATAGCACCAACTATCACAAAGGACTAACAAAATCTGCCCAAGATTTAGCCCTCTTCTCTTTATATCTCCTACAGCATCTTCCCCTTGAGAAGCAAAAAAAAACTATTTGGACGGCAATCTAAGAAAGTAAAACTGAATATGGTGAGAAGAGGAGGAAAAGAAGGAATTTTGGGGAGTGGGGACCTATTTCTCTGAGATATGAACAAGAACAACTATTTGGAACCCTGCTCTGAATCTGCACACGTGATACTTGTTCTTCTTATGTTAACACTTTCCCCAACAGTCCAGAGCATCACAGATTTACACAAGATGAAATAAGATTTATCAACCCATCAGTTAATGGACAGATTGCCAAAGTACCAGTAAAAGCAGCAGTTTTATTGCCTAAGAGGAAGAGGGGCCTCAAAATTCGTTAAGTAGTACGAGTGATTATCCGCGCCACTCAGATAACTCAAGCTCCTAACTCTCATTTTATGGTGACTGTAAATCATATGTAATTGTTTACCCAAATGAAATTATTAATGATTTGTGGGTTGGCGCGGGTCGACTGTGCAAACCGCCAATTTGAAGTTTTAAATTCCATTGGCAGTGCTGGTGAATCCCCATAACTGTGCTGGTTTAATGTTAGATTTCGCATTAGCCTGATTTACGGCCTTGATAGATATGGTTTAATTGCCTTTGAATAGACGCTAAACATTCATTGCTCCTGTTTTAATGAAGGCTGACCAACAATCCGTGGATCCAGATTTCAGTACCATTGCTAGACCCGAGATGATGACAATCATAAAATTAGATTTCAAAAGCAACATTAGAGAAATCTTTGATGCTATAGTTAGCAAAATCGGTTGATGGTTTGGGAATTCTCCACTTTTATCCATCTTGCTTTGGGTAAGATCACATGTATATATAAGAAGAGAGATAAAGATTAGTAAGGGAAGAGTATCAATTAAGGTCCATGTCTCAATTGTCTTTCATTTTGCTCACTCAACTTTCAATTATTAATTTTAAAGAAAGGGAAAAAAATAATAACTAAAAGTTCATTACTAAATTTCACATGTACTATAATTAGAATTGGTAGATTGTGCAACTTTATTATCCATAGTGTACAAATATTGAGACGTTTGTGTATAAGTATTGACAAAGAGACAACAACAAGAAAAAAAAAATGTTGCAATTTGATGTACCTTTTAGGACATGTGGGTCCGCAAAGTTAGCTATATTGGTACACTTCCCCTAATTGTGTTGGTTAACTTTGGAAGTATGTTGCACTTGCATTGATTATCTTAGAACCGTTGTTTTCTTTATCTTGTCTTTATTTATCTGAAATTAAAGTTTGGAGGTGTGACTCATCACGCAACTTGCCACATGAACATGTAGAAGTGTCCTCAAATTAACTTTTTAAAATTTTTACCAAAACTTAATCATGATATCCCTAATAGTTGAACCAAAAAATATCATTTATTGTTAGACCAATATCGTATTCTTATCTATTATATAACTTATATGCAACTTAAATGATCTCAATACCTTTTGCTATCCATATATTTTAAATTATCTTTGACCTTTATATCCAATACAAATTTACCAAAAAGTTGAAACAAAAAGAATATTTATTATGCTCATCTTTTATATTTGTGATTGTACAAACCATTAACATGAAGTACTCTGACATACATTGTCACCCTTCATTCTACAACATGAACTTTGTCATTAAACCAAATGCCACCCCAACATTGTACACATAAGAATAGTATTTTTCACTACGACAACAATACTTATTTAAATGAATACCTCATTTTATAAATGATAGATAGGGGATATTTATTATATTTTTTATGAAACAAAAAATATGTTTTTTTTCACTTGTTAATGAATGTATATATGTTTTTTAATACAGCATTCACAAGTTCTCATGTGTTCAAGTATAGGTCCCTCTTAGCCAATGTCAGGTTGTTTTTTATTTACTTGTGGACTAATTATTGAAAACATATAGTGTAGACACCTAAAATTGTCCAACTCCTCAAGCAACAATTCTACTAAAATTCTTCTTAATTAATTAAATAATCTTAATGATTCGATTAGTTCAATTTCATTCTTGTAATACAAATAAAAAAATCAACATTTCTCTTCTTCGGTGTGTATCATGTCTCTATCTAAAATTAAAGTTTGGAGGTGTGACTCATCACACAACTTGCCACATGAGCATGTAGGAGTGTCCTAAAATTAACTTTTAATTTTTTTTACCAAAACTTAATCATGATATCCCTAATAGTTGAACCAGAATATATCATTTGTTGTTAGACCAATATTGTATTCTTATTTATAATATAACTTATATGCAACTTAAATGATCTCAATACCTTTTGCTATCCACATATTTAAAATTAACTCTAACCTTTATATCCAATGCAAATGGACCAAAAAAGTTGAAACAAAAATAATATTTATTATGGTCATCTTTTATATTTTTTATTGTACAAACCATTAACATGAAGTACTCTGATATACATTGTCACCTTGCATTTAGGTGCCTATTGTTTTAATACAAGTCTAATTACTGAGAGGGGAGGGGTGAATCAATAATCCAAAAATTCACCTAATTCAACTTCTTTAAACTCTATGCGCCAAAACTTTCAATATCAACCAACATAAGAAAAAAATTTCAATGCATACATCCACAAGTAATCAACCACACAATGTAAACACCATATTTATCTCATGGAAACCCAAATGGGAAAAAACCATGGTGTGAGATGGTACCCACAAAATCTGTACTCTTCTGGAGTACGCCTTGTTAGGAGCTTACCTTATTAAAGCTTTACAAAATACTATTAGGTGTTACCCGGTTAAGGGATTTACCTTTAGATCTATTAGGATATTTTCCCTATTAGGAGCAGCCTTATTAGAGGACTTAGAACACAAGCTAATGTGTCACCTTGTTAGAGGATTTACATAAAGATCTGTTACGATCCACCATGTTAAGGGATTTCACTATTACAATGATTAGAAAGCAATAGATAAAATGACCTATGTAAATTGCACTACCTATGCATGATCAGATCCTATTAAGCTTTGAAATACATCAGCATATTGCATACTCTTCCTTGGCTTGATCACACTTGATTCCTTCACTTTCTTTATCACTGAATCCTTCTACAATTCGCAATCAGCAAATAACTTCTTCTTCAACTTTCCAATATATAGATTTACTTCCACCGACCTAAAATAAACCCTAGATATGAGATATGAATGATCCAGATCATCTTAGGTAAGATACAATGTATCTAACCACTCATAAAATATTTTCCTCTGACCACGTCAGCTTGCAGGGCGATCATGTTGGAATTAATGAGAAGTGTGTACTAAGAGGGGAGGGGTGAATCAGTACCTCTAAAACTTTTGTATCTTTTAACCTTTATCCTTTAGGTAATCAATTGTTTATCCAACCATCTATTCTATACTATCTTGATGTAAGATTCATAAACTTAATCAAATATGTGAACATTCATAGAAACATTCATGAAAGTAATTGACACGTAACGCAAGATATGATATCGCAGAAAACTCTTGTTAGGAAGTAAAAACTTTGGTGGGGATGGCACCCACAAATTCTTCACTATCTGTTGATTGGAAGGGGCCGGTTAAGGCTTACAATTTGATCACTTCTGATGATCTACCCTATTAAGAGTATCTGTGAAGACCTGTTAAAGTCTACTCTATTAAGAGCTTTAGCAACATTTTTTAGTGTGCACTCGGTTAAGAGATTTACAATTGGATGGTTAAATCCACCTTCCTTGAAAGGATTTTTACACTTTGCTTCACTTGTTAGAATGTAATAAAATTACAATTTGACCTGGTGTATGCAATCTCCTATTGTTGATTACAGATCCATTTAAGATTACACGTATAAGCATATCACCTAATGTGATTGAATAATACCTCTGCTGCTCGGTAGCCTCTGTTCTTGGTTCTTGATAACCAAATTCACCTTTTGATGTTCTGGTTCTTGAAACTTTCAGTCTGATCCATAGATGTGCTTGTAGGCTTCATTCATCCTCTCATTCATTCTCACACCATTCATAATGAATGATTACAATATATATTTATAAGATAGATTGACCTAATCAAGTTTCACGTAAAACAATATTAACTCTAAGATCACAAGTTTACAACTTTACCTTGATCTCCTAGTCTATGTGTTTTAAATCATCTAGACTAATTAAAACACTTACAATAATGTTTATTTTCCCTAAAGAAATGATTTTAAAAACAAATCAAGACTCTATAAATAGAATAAGACTGTTTTATTTGACATGGAAGTCAGATCCACTTTTTGCAGGTTGCAACTGACTTTCATTTTCTGTCGGTCAATTATGCTATGAACTCATTTAGACTATCTCTCGGTTATTCCTTGCTTGAGCTGTCTTTCGGGTTCCTCTTTGACTGTTCTCTCGGTTTACACTATGACCTGCTTGTCAGGTTCCACTGTTGGTTTCCTCTTTATCCTTTCCACTTTGCATTTTTGGTTTACACACAAAACTGTGTCGTCGGTTTCCTTTATACTTAGCAGTTTTCAGTGATCTCTGATATCTATATTTTTGGTTTTCTCTTTGTCCTATCTTTCGGCATATGTTTACCGAAAGTGTTCTTTGCATACTAATGGAAAAATAATGTCATCAATCTCCCCCTTTGACATTAGTATCAAAAATTGATATGTGCAAAATACTAACAAAAAGTTTAGTATGTACATCATTTATATTCCTTAGTCATTTCATGACTCCCCCTATGCATATGTCGGTATAGTATAAGTGTATGTACATGATACTTTACTCTTTTTCATCTTGTGTTGTATATATCATATCATATCATTATACTCCCTTTTTTTGTTCTTTTTATGTAGTACTATATAGTTTCCTATCTGTACATATCATTATTTTCCCCCTTTTTTGATATTAAGGGTAAAGGTGTATACCTTATATCTTATCAAAAATATGAGAGTGTGAGGACTTCATGTCTTCCATCATCTTCTCCCATTGGTCCTTCAGGTTGTCTAGAGCCATGAGCTTGAGTGTGATCCTTGAATGCATATTGTAGATGTTGTCTGCTACAGACATCTCGGGGGTTGCTATTGTCTTCTCTATATAATACCTCTTATAGTTAAGGATTATGCATCCTTTCTACTAGAAACAATACATTGAACTCATTAAATTGTTGACCAGGGGCGTAAACTTGAAATGGCGACAGCAAAGTATATGCTCTAAT
>MU228157.1:123007-146044 GCA_018584345.1 Thuja plicata | reverse complement strand
TTTAAACAGTCTTGGAAAGTATCATGAAAACATATAAAGTCTTTCAAAAGTAGTCATAAAACATATGAAAACATAGAACTATCAGGCCCTATCTTGGCCTTATCATTCCCCCCAGCTTAATCCTTTGTTGGTCCTCAAGCAAAGAGGTAGTTCTTTAACCTGGCGTGCATTCTGAGATCCACAACTATTTTATGACCAACTCCTCCATCAGCAAAACTCTAATAAAAACCCTTTTTGTCCCTGTATGCTTCCCACCTTCTGACCTCTACTGCCATGTCATGATTTTACAAGCTTCCTGAATTAGGTAGAAGAGGTGAAAGAAGGAGAGGTGGTTGGAACGTTAATGGGAGCTAGTAGCTTTTCCTTTCTCTGCCCAACATGACATACCAAGGAGCACGCTTATTTTCCATTGCAAAATTAAGCGGTGAATGGGGTTCCTTATTCCTCATATCTGTGGTCATAGTAATCTAGCGCCATTGGAGGGATTTTGTGGCCTCAGCTAATGTTGTTTCGGCCATCTAAGTGTATTCATTGTAGGCTGCATCCCTGAGAGGGTTGATGATCTTTTCCCCTGGTTCTGACTGTGCTAACTTCATCCAGTGGTAATAGTATGTTTTGGGATCTTTAGCCTCTGGCCGTAAGTGTAGAGGAATTTCATCCTCTAATTCCCTATAAATTTTAGCCTGAGACTCCCTACTGATCTCATTCTGCATCCAGGACATAAGTGCCCTAAGCTGGATATCTCTGACATAGGGTAGTGGATTCCAAATCCTATCGTTAGGTACAACTAGATTATGTAGGAAGAATTCACATAATAAGTTTTGTATGGCTGCAGGAGAATTATGGAAGGCTTGAAAAAATTGATTGGGCTCATTTAACAAAGGAGATTTGCCCCTGACTATATTGGTCAACTGATAATTCAATAATTGTTCTTTAAGAAAAATGGCATATACTGGGGAAGGGGACCTACAGCTCGTTAGGTCAGGGATAGCTGATGTTACTTTAGTCAATCTTTCTTGGAGCTGTTCTACCTCTTCCTCCTTCTCTACCAACTCTTGAAAAGTTTGATCAATAACCCAGTTTAAATCTTTCTTCTGCCTTTGCCATTGTTCTCTTTCCATGATTAACTAGTTAACTAACCAAAAAATAACAGAGAATGGAGTCACAGGACAAGGTACCTCTGGCAGATCACTTTCATCATGTTTTTCTCCTGCTGATCCATCATCTCCTACAACTACATTTCCCAAAAAATCTGAATGAATGATGATGGCCCTTTCTGGATTACTATATTGCTGAGCTATAGCAACTAGTTTGTCCAACTCTTGATCTGAAACTTGCTCGACCATCATGTCAATGCTAGGATTTTCTTCAAACAGATCCTCCCCTTCTACTGTGGGAGGTGTATTCCCACTCGTAGCAACATCAGAATTGTCTTCAAATAAATGTTGTTCTACTATTGCGAGGGGTGAGTTTGGCATACCTTCATTAGAAACAGGGTCTCCCTCAGAGAAGTCATCATTATTATTTGTTTCCATGAAATCATCACTGATTTGGGTTTCATGGGTAGATGAATCCCTTCTCTAGAATCTAAATTCTTGCTCCTTAGAGGTGGAATCGTCCTTAATCATTACACATTCCTCGTCCCCAACAACCTTAAAAGATTGTTTGCCTCCTGATGGTTCTCCTGACTTATGGGAATCAAGGTTGACTGTTGCATTCTCTGGCAGCATATCTATGGTCATACCCTTCCTTTGCCTGCTGCTTCTTCGTAAAGGAGTTTCCTCCTTCCTATTAGCAGTCTTTCACTTCCGTGAAGTACCTGAAGCTGTAGGATCCGCTTTCTTACCACAGGTAACTAACTTTGCCTTTTCCTTTCCTTTCCCAGCAGGGGTAGTAGTTGTATCATCAGAAGGAGGAAAAAATTTCTCTTGGGCTTCTCCCTCCAAAATTTCATGTTTGCCCTTGTTCTGGGATGACCTAGATGCAGAAGCTTCAGGAGGACGCCTAGAGTTTTTAGTCCTAGGCTTCCTTGCTGAAGACGAACTTGCTCCTAATTCTTTAATGACTTTAAAAACTCCCTGCTCTGTTTGGAGTCTTCTACCAACCCTACTCCCTAATGGTCTTAGGGTTTCTTCTAATTTCCCTTCTAAGAATTCTTCCCATGTGACATTAGGGTAGTCTCGCAATGCTCTCTCTACTATAAGCTTAATGAGACAATTATGGGAGACATTGTTAGGCTTACCTTCCTGCACTACCGCAGCTCTTTTCTACAGAATGTTGTAGAGGAAATTTGGCACGTTGATAGGTATGTTGTCATGCCTCAAACAACTCAGAAATTTGAAATGTATTGCATGTAGGTAGGCTTGTTGACCCTCACAGGTGAAATATTTGATCACAAAAATTGCACACTGCTTAAAGGTTTCTGGAAAAGACAATCTGCGGGTGCCTTGTTTCTTGTCAATCTCCAGCGGTGGGTCTGTGTGTAGAGTAAACTGTGCTCTTGCAGTTGTTAGGTCAAAATTCTCTGAAAACTCCTTGCCTTCCTGTGGTAACCCCATTACCTCTACTACAATTTCTTGTGAAAATGGTACCCTTAGTCCTTTAACAGTAGCTACCCCGTCATGGAGTGTGCTCAAGAATTGTAATGCTACCTCCTCACTCTGATTAGTGAGCTTCAGAATGTAATCCATCCATCCTCTGGCCTGGAATAATAGCCTACAGTCTTGATTGTTTAACAGAACGTCGTGAACCATGGGTTCAGAACAGATTAAATCGCCCCCCATGTCCACAGAGTTTAGAGGATACACACCACAAGAATGTACAAGCAATGCAGAGACGTTTTACAAGCTATATCAAGAAATTTGCAGAGAAGGTCAGAAAAACAAAGCTGTAGAAATGAAATGGAAAGTTCTGGACTTCGAGATTTCAAATGCTAAATGGAGAAATGAATGCATATCTATCATATCTTGAAAGATTTAACTATTCATGATTACTCAACAGACCTCCGTATGGACACCTTGGCTGGCTTATTTGTGCGAATTTAATCGCTCATTTGGAGGCTGTCCAATCAAGGGTACAACATGTAATATTTATGACAAGTGTTTTAAAAAGTTTTGAAAAATATATCATACAATATGTGCATAGTTATATAGGACAAATCAAAGATTTTCTATCCCCCCAACTGAAGTACGCCAAGGGTCCCACCATGGCGCATATGACGAGAGCGAAGCTTAAAAAAAAATGTATTAATGAATTAAATGCCAAGGAAAGTACACATACCTGATGACGTAGTGGTGGCTCCGCGAAATGAAATGGAGTAATTGCCATCTGATGTTGGGAAATGATGAGGTGGAAGGGTGGCATAAAAGAAAGAATGAATTGAATGTTTATTGTAGAGAAATGTACTTTCTGAAAGAAAGTAATTATTATGGGGTGATGCGACCAAATTTTAAAGTGAAGACTAAATATGAGCGAGGGGCTCACATTCTTGTGCTGCAGGAGGGTCATGAACCGCAGTGCTGGAAAACTACTACAGGAACTCAGCTTTGCTCTATGGTTTATGGTACAGCTTGAGTCGCTGGCCATTAACCAGTAGCTTGAACCTAACAGGGTCAACGGTCGACAACTGCATAGCACCATTTGAAAATACAGAAATTATTTCATAGGGTCCTAACCAACGAGTTTGGAACTTACCAGGGGTGTGTTGATATATGGAGTCGTACAAGAGAGCCCAATCGTCGACGACAAATGTTTTATCTTTTATAAACTTGTCATGCCACTACTTCCTCTGTTGTTGCACCAACTAGGTGTTAGCTAAAGCAGATTTCCTCCATTCATCCAGATGGTTCAAGGTGAGAAAACGGTCCTGTTGGGCTGTAGTGAGATCAAGATTGAGCTCCAATGCGATCCGCAAGGTTTTATGTTCAAAATCGATTGGCATCATTGCCATTTTTCCATAGACTAGTTGGAATGGGGTGAATCCTATAGTAGACTTCCACGTAGTGCGGTAAGCCCACAGTGCTTCAGGAAGCCTAGCTGCCCAATCCTTCTTATGAAAAGCCACGATTTTGGTAAGAATGGCCTCCAATTTGCGGTTAGTGACCTCAACCTGACCATTGGCCTGTAGATGGTAAGGAGAGGACTTGGCATGATGAATGTTGTATTCCTCCATCAAAGCAGTAATGAGGTTGGAAGTGAACTACGCCCCTTGATCAGAGATAATTTCCCTTGGAACACCAAAGCGGGTAAAAATGCACTCATATAAGAACTTAGCAACATTATTGTCTCTTGGATGTTTCATTGGTTTAGCTTTGGCCCATTTAGTATCATAATCTGTACAGACCAAAATGTAAGACTTACCTTGAGAAGAAGGGTCAATGGGGCCGACAAAATCAATGCCCCACTCATCAAAGGGTGTAACCACCACCTGTGGCTGCAGGGGCATCTCATCGGTCTTAGTAGGCCTCCCCATTCGCTAGCACCGATCACATTTCTTGGTTTACTGAGCGGCATCTTTGTGGAGAGTCGGGCAATAATATCCTATAGTCAGAATTTTGAAGGTCATCCTTTTGGCTGCAAAGTGGCCATCGCATGGTTCATTATGACATGCCCGAAGGATGTCATAAGTCTCATCCTCACGAATGCATCATCGCATAACCTGGTCTGGGCCAGTGTAAAACATGAAACCAACAATCTAAGAAAAGTTGAAACTTTTCTCAGCTAACAGTCGGCATTCCTTGGAAGAGAAATGGGCCGGAGTGCGACCAGTTGTGAGATAATTGGCAAGATCAGCGTACCATGGATTGTGTGCTTGCAACAGGAACAAATGTTCATCCGGGAAACTGTCATCGATGGTTGTAGGATCATTAGGAACATGCAAGCGAGAGACAAAATCAGCTACAACATTGGCTTTCCTGGGCTTGTTGATAATTGTGATGTCAAATTCCTGCATGAGTAGTAACCAACGAGCCAATCTTCCTGAGATAGTTGGTTTATTCATCAGATCCCAGATCGCAGAAAGGTCAGTGTGGACAAAAATATGATAAACAGTAATATAATGCCTGAACTTGTTCAGAGCATAAATTACTGCAAGAAGCTCTTTTTCAGTCACGGTATAGTTGAATTCGGCGCCCTGCAGATTCTTGCTGATAAAATAAATGGCGTGCTCAATTGCATCTTCTTGCTGGCCTAATACTGCCCCAACAGCATAATCTGAGGCATCGGTATGAATGTGGAATGGTAGACCCCAATTTGGTCCACGCAGTACGGGTGCAGTGGTTAGAACTTCCTTCAGCTGCAGGAAAGCCTTATCACACTCAGAATTCCAAGTAAAATCAGAGTCCTTTTTTAACAGATTATAAAGGGGAGCTGCAATCTGACTAAAATCCTTGATAAACTGTCTGTAATACCCAGCATGGCCGAGGAAACTCCGAACATCTTTCTGCTTCTCTGGTGTTGGAAGAATGTGGATGACTGAAATTTTGGCGGGGTCGACCTGGATGCCATGTGAGGAAATAAAATGTCCCAACACGACACCTTCTTCCATCATTATAAAGCACTTCTCACTATTGAGCGAGAGATTGTAGTCTTGGCATCGTAAGAGGACCTTATCCAGATTGTCCTTGGCTTCATCGAATGTGTGCCCATAGGTAGTGAAGTCATCCATGTAGATTTCCATACAATCAGAAGATATGTCTGAAAAAATACTGATGACTGCACGCTGAAAAGTGGCAGGGGCATTACATAGGCCGAAAGGGAGGACAGAATATGCAAAAGTCCCCCAAGGACAGGTGAAGGTAGTTTTCTCCTGATCCTCGGGAGCTATTTGAATTTGGTTGTAACCACTGAACCCATCCAAGAAGGAAAAATACTTCTTTCCTGCTAGGTTGTCTAGGACTTGGTCTATAAATGGGAGTGGGAAATGGTCCTTTTTAGTGGCGGTATTGAGCTCCCTGTAATCCACACAAACATGCCATATACCTCCTTTTTTTGGCACTATGACAAGAGGTGACACCCATTGGCTGTCGGAAATTGGATAGATAAACCTGGCATTAAGGAGCTTTTGGAGCTCAGTTTTGACTATATCCCTTAAGATAGGGTTGACTCTTCTTTGTGGTTGCCTAATAGGTTTATAATATGGACTTATGTAGATCCAGTGGGTACAAAGCTTAGGATCCATCCCTTTCATGTCGGTGTAATTCCAGGCAAAGGCCTGTTGGTTGTCCTGTAGCAGTTGCAGGATATCCTTTTGGTGGGTTAATGATAGGTTAGAGCTAACATTCAATTCTTTGCCAGGGCTGATTTCCATTTTTTTGACCTAATCCATCATGGCCAACTCAGCAATTGGTGGTGAAGTTAGTTCATGGGGTAATAGGAGATGAAGATAGCTGGAAGATAGTGAATATGAAGATGCGTTTGGAGTGGTCAAAATAGTCTCTAAAACACTGTCTGATTGCGGACACATCTGGGAATCTATGTCGTAGTCATTAGTAAGGATAGATGAAATTATCTCATCTTCTTCTCGAGAGGCTAGAAACGGCTCTCTTCCTATTACCATGAGCTTCTGGATTGAGTTTGTTTCGAGATCAAGTTCATCTAATTCTGGCCACATGGCATCCTCATCCTGCAACATAGGTTGAGCAGGGGAGTAGAGTGTCAAGTTTTTGGTGTTGACGCCATTAGAGATGGTCATCTTTCCTAACCGGCAAGCTATGAAGGCATCAGCAGTGGCCAACCATGGTCATCCTAAAATCAGAGGGTATCCACCCATATCAACTTTAGGGGAGAGAATCACAAAGTCTACGAGATATTCCCAGGAATGTAGGGTGACTATCACATCTTCAATTACCCCATCAGGTTTAACAGTGGAACTATTAGCTAATTGCAAAATTTTTGGTGTGTCACGGAGACCGGCGATGTTTAGGTTGGATAGGACTTCTTTGGTCATGACATTTATAGACGCGCCTAAATTCACCAAGGCATTTGGAACTTGTATGCCTTGGATGGTAACTATAACTATAGGACTTCCTGGATCGGCATACTTGGGTACAGACAACTTGTCTAACATAAGATCAAAGAGCTGGCCGATGACATGAATGGTCTTGGGATCCTTTTTCCACCTTCCTGGTTGTTTAATGCATGCCTCCCAAATAGCTTTAGTATAGGCAGGGACTTCCTTGATAGCATCTAGGAAAGGAATCTTTACCGTTATATGCTTTAATTGATCAAGTAAGTCTGCTACAACACGATTTACTATGGGTTCAGCTTGTTGAGCTAATCTCTGAGGAAATGGAGGCTCTTTGGCTACAAGAGCCGACACATCTTCATGGTCAACAGGAGACTCCTCTACTTCAGTTATGATAGGGGGTTATGGTGAAGCAAGGGTAGTTCCTAATCTGAGATTAATGTCATGCAAGGCATAGCTCTGCTGATGGGCTGGTGGTTTGTTATTGGGATTGGGATTAGGTTGTGCGGGCAGCTGCGGTGGTTTAGGAGGATTATTAGCTACTACAGGAGGGGGCATGAGAGCTTGTTGCTGTGGAGGAGGCATTATGGCTTGCTGATTGGGCTGATTATGCCATTGATGGGGTTGTTGCCACCCTTGCTGGGGTTGTTGCCAACCTTGTTGGGGCTGGTACCAACCTTGCTGGGGTTGTTGCCAACTCTGTTGGGGTTGTTGCCAACCCTACTGGGGCTGGTTTGATAGCTTTGAACTCCGTAGGCATTGGCTGGGACTCTACATTTGCAATGGTCTTGCATTTGCAGCTTCTCTTTTTCTCCCTGCAATGCGGGCAATATTCTGCGAGCACTGCATCAACATCCTCCTTCTTTTTGCGTGCTTGCATGGTATCCAGCTGAGTAGCGACATCGTTAATGATGTCCTGCTTGAAGTCTGATAAGAGATTAGAAAGTTCTATCTTGGATACCCCAGAGCCAGCAGACTTGTGTGGTAGGTCTCGGATTCCTCTACCCTTCTTGACAGTGGCCTGGGAGTAGTTCAAGCAGATATTTTTGATATCATCCCAATTTTTTTGTGTAACATCTCCTCTAGCCTTCAGGTCCAGAGCTTCAATACTTCCTTCATTGACACCTTTAATGAAAATGTGTTTTTGAGAGTCCTCATTCAGTTGATGCTGAGTGTTACGATGCAGGTTGTACATGAACCTTGAAACATAATCTTCCAGGGTTTCATCCTCTTTCTGGGTCATCCTGAAGATGTCATCACCTTTCAAATCTTTCCCTTGACAGTATTCTTTGTACTTGGAAAGAAACATATTGCTCATGGCAGTCCAATCTGCTACGGCGTTAGCACCAAGGCCCATGAACCATCGTAGCACGTCTTCCTTCAGAGTGGATGGAAACAACTTGAGCTTATGTGCATCAATTGTATAATCGTAGCTCCTACAAAGGATGTCGAACTCAAACAGGAAAGTCTCAGGGTCTTCGGTGATGAGGCCATAGAACTTGGGCAAGGCTGCAGAGGGTATGTTCTTCAAATTCTAATTTCCTTGTTGAGGTAGAATTGGAAAGGGAAAGGTTGGTTGAGCCATCCTTGGAGGCGGCCCTGGCGGTTGTAAGAGATCTTCTAGTTCAGCAAATAGTTCATCTAATTGCAAGGATTCATCGGATGATAGTAAGTGATCAAATGCATCGGCAAATATGTTTTCAAATGGTTCTTCAACTTCTATGGGTGCAACTTGGGGTTCCTCAAGCTTAGAATGTAATAGACTAAATGGGTCGGCTTAATGATCTTGAGGAAGAAAATGCCCAAGATGATCTCTTCTTCTATGCATAAAAGAAATACTAAACTAGGCCTATAATGACTCTAGGCTAGATTAGATTGACACCATCCCCGACAGCGGCGCCAAAAATGTCTGCTCTATATAATACCTCTTATAGTTAAGGATTATGCATCCTTTCTACTAGAAATAATGCATTGAACTCATTAAATTGTTGACCAGGGGCGTAAACTTGAAATGGCGACAACAAAGTATATGCTCTAATATGTTCTGAAAGCCATCATTAGTAAATAGAAAATACTTGAAAGGAACTGAACTAGGAAATGAAATACCAATAGTGCAGTCTAAAGATGAAATGACTTGCTAAAATAGTAAGTTTAATCCTATGCTGCAGGAATGATAAACTAACTATCTGCCTTTGCTGCAGGAACAACCACTGGTACTGTTACTAGTGGTTGCAGGAGCAACAGAGTCCTACTTGCTTCAAATAACTTGCAATCTACTTACTGAAATAACTACGAATTAGATTCACCTCCCGTGTGGGCCCCCACGGAAGTGTGAATAAATAAGATCTCAAATACTAGAAGTTAAAGCTCTCATAATTTATTCATAAAACATGGATTACACAGGATATAGAAAATAAGACTATATATCTCTTTCTGAATTACAACAAAGTACTGTAATAACAACTCTCTATCTATCGACTGACTACTGGGAATAAAACTTCCAGCTTTACTTAACAATAACTTGAAACAAACTCCTATTGACTAGGACTTCCCCAACACTAGGGATATGGCAGACATCAAGAACATGAGCAACAACTTAAACCGAAGGAACAAACTACATTTATACATTCATGAATCTAGGAACATGCTGCTGCTAGATTTACTCCATCTTGACCGCTTCAGTTGTGATTTAACTGCAACAAGACTCTTTCTCACTCGCGGTAGTAGAACAACTATGAGCTCCGCAATGGTTGATCCTTTCAAAGCGTTACTTTGTTCCTCATATGTTGACTCCTTCCTTACTCACGGATCCATTGCCTCTACAAAAAGGGTTAGCACGTGCACATATCCAAGATAAAGAATTCATAACAAGTTTATTTTCTACCTCGCTCTTCATCATATGGCTACAGGAAACCCACCTGACTTTAGGTAAGAAAGAAAGGTATCAGATTTAATTCCATATATCCATACAACACATAGATAGCATATTATAAACTTTTTCAAAAACATTTCACATATATCTACATACACCCATAGATATAACAGTTCTAAGATATTTAAATAGTCTTGGAAAGTATCATGAAAACATATAGTCTTTCAAAAGTAGTCATAAAACATATGAAAACATAGAACTATCAGGCCCTATCTTGGCCTTATCAGCTATCAGTTGTCTTGGTGAACTGATATGTTGTTGAAGTAGTGTTAGATTTGGTAGAAGTTTAGCTTTGAGCTCAGTGACCTCTTCCTTTAATTGTGTTTCAGCTTCCCACAGTTCTTGCCTTAACCTTATTATCTCAACAATCTTCTCATAGTACAAATTTATAGCATTTTCCTTTGTGGTTAAGCCTTTAGCACTAGTAGCTAGATCAGAATCTAACTTTGCTATTTTATCACTATGCTCCTTAGTGAATTTGTCAAGTGTGCTCAATTGTTGGATCAAGGAAATAGCTTCAGCAATTATTGGATCTAATTCACTTATGAATTCTGAAAGCTTTACCTTATTTACTACCAATTCTTGGATGATCTTTTCAACAAGTTTGTGCTAGTATTTATACTCTTCTCTCCCCTCAATTGCCTTTTCTGCATCAATGTTCTACATTGTAATGGATTCGGTAAGAGTAGCTAGTTGATCAAGGATAGGTCTATTGTGATCAACATCAACATTGGGTACAATCTGATGCCAGATGTCCCTAGTTATTTCTAGTACCATGGAGTCTCGGTGCTGCTTTCTTAGCTTCTCCTATAGTGCCTTCCTTTGGCATATTTCACCGTATTCTTTAAGTGCTTCATAGTCAAGTGTAGTTGGGTCACATATGGGTATCTCAATGATCTCATCTAGAGTGACTTCCAACTTACTCTTTTGGATTTCTTCTTCTTCTTATGAGTTTTACTTGAATGTAGAACCATAACCATCATCTTGGCTTTGTTTGTTATGCTGGATGAAGTGATTTTTGGTGTTGCCTCTTTTTGTTGTTGTGCTTCAGTGTCAGCTTGTCGGTTTTGAGTGGATGTGTCCACATCAACCTTTACATTATCTATAGCAACTTGTTCGGTTACCTCAGGAATATCATCTTTTTCTTTTGCTCCATCGGTATCCTTATGTACTTCATCTTACTTTGTCTGTGCATGCTTCTTAGTGGTGTCTCCATTTTTTTTCTTTAAATCTCCTTTTGTAACCTTGTTAGTTTCGGTTACAGTATGAGTGTCTCCGATGACATTTTTTTCATCGGTGTTGTCTTTCTTTCCTTCATCCCCTGCATCCTCAGGAATGCTTGAATCTTTGTCAGGTGATTTGTCTTTTTCTTGAAGTATATTGATGGCTTGCATCAATATTGGCATGTTGTTTGATATGTTCACCTGTGAAGTGTCAAATGTTGTGTCATGTTCGTTAGTTTTGTCCTTGATAATAGTGACATCTTCATCTTTCTATATTTCTTCTGCTGGATCATGAGTTATGTTAATGACTGTGTTGTCCATAATTTTTTCCATGGTGGTGTCTGGCCATATCTCATCTACAACATTCATATCCTTATTGCCTTTGGTTTACAGTTCCTCCTTGTCTAATTCAACATTTGTGACGATGATTGGTTTTGAGCTCTCAGTAGCTTGATAATTCTTGATTTCCTAATTCTCGGTTAGAGCTCTCTGTGGCTCAGGACTTGCATCCTTTTTAAGAATATTAAGTATTTTCCTCCATTCAGCTTCACTTTTTTGGTCTAACTCTAGTAGACATCCTTTTAGCACTTGGTAGGCTCTCATCTTCGATGAGAACCTTTTGGAATGAGCCTTCATCATTAATTTGATTTCCTCCATTTTGGATTCGCGAGGCACGACTGATACTAGGGCTCTTTCCCTGATTTCTTTCTCGGAGTGCAAGGCAAAAGTCCATCTTGCCGATAGTCTATCTTGAAGTTCTTTGGGCATTTTGTCTACCATTTGCATTGGGAGGTAATGGTATATGCACATCATTTCAATGATTGCCTCCTCAATTTTATTTCGATCCAAGGGATCCAATGTTAACCATTGCTTGACCTTCCTACTATTTGCATTACCTGTTTTGATAAATGAGGCACATATTTAATCAATTATTTCAAGTATCTTGTTCTTTTCCTCTACAACACCTTCATCTTATTCTGTGTCCTCAATATCTTCTCTGGTTCTAATGAACTTCATTCTCTTTGTTGGCCCTATTTTCTATGTAGCCAGTTTCCTCTTGTAGGTTCTTACTTGTCCTTTCTTCAAGGGTGAAGGACTTGAGTCCTTAGCTATTTGGCTTCTTTTTCTTGAAGCAGTTGTGGTTCTTGGCTTCTTAGTTGGTGTTGGTAATGGAGTATCTGACTCTATAGACTCAGAGTCACTTACCTTCTCAGCCTCACTGACGGGTGACTATCCTTTGATTTCTTCCTTTTGTTTAGTTTCCTCCTCTGTAACCAATAGTCTTTTCTTCAAATTCTTAACCATTTTATCTTTCTTCATGTCTATTTGTTTTACAACCAATCCGGTTTTCATTCTTGATTTGGCCTCCTCATAAGCGCCAAACTTTGGTTGTGTTTTATATAAGGGTTCATTTATCAATGCATCGATTGCATTAGATGCTTGATCAATATTTACCTCATATTCCAAAGGTTGTAACCATGCTATCCTTGGTAAAACAGGTTTGGTGTATGTGTGGTCAGTGTCAACCATGAAACATATATCATTCTTGAATTTCTCAATAAGTTGCTCAGGGATCCTTACTCTTTTCTCCATTCTGTCCTTGAATCCAGTAAAGTAATCATCCATAACTATTTCAAAGTTGTCTCCCAGTGATGTTATGTATTCATTAATCTGTATGGTGATTGGTCTTGTGGTATCCAATTTTACATCTCCTACTGATGGAAATGATTCTTGGAAGTAGAAGAAAATGCACATGATAAGTGAGCCAAACTTACATGTATATGTCTTTGCATTTCTGATTGTTCTCAAGTTTTCTTCTAACTGGTTAAGTAGAAGTTTTGACTGATCCAACTGAGTACCTTTCTTTACAATTTTATATGTTTTATCCACTGCTTCGGATGCTATGATGTTCATCCTGCTATCTTGAAATAATTTGTAGCCTAGGACACATGCTCCAAATTTCAGTTCATCATCAGTGATAGTGGATACCTTCAGTCCTCTGCCATCACACTTGGCTCCTGTGTTCTTTTCAATCTCAGCCTTGGGTGGGTGTTTCAATGCCTTTACCTTATCATTTATAGGGTAACTTGTGACTGCATGAATAACATCTCGTGTTATCATTTTAGGCTCATCTAGCCATAGCTTGTGATTGTGAATTCGGCTCAGTAATAACCGAATCCATTCAGTTTTGAATACCTTTGGGAATAATAGGGCATTAGTGGGCCCTTTCACCTCTATGTGTTTGTGCTCATCTTTTATGGATCCATCCTTATTACATAGCTTCTTGAAAGCTTCTTCCACTTCTAAGTCACCAATTTCTACAATCTTGCAGTGGATGTATGCTCGCACGTCTTCGACGAGCAAAACCCTAGCTGGTATTCGCGAGAATGCTCCAGCATTGTCGGGTTGTGATGCAACCTCAGGGAAAATATTGTAGAGGGGTTCGTCACAGGTAGAATTATTGATAATTTTAACCTCATCCTTCTTGATGTTCTTCAGTTTGGTGGTTCTTGAAGTCGTGGCCATTGTTTCATACTTTTTAGGGCTTTCTGAAAAATGTGTAAAACAAAATTATCAGTTATCGTAGGAACTTACTGTTTACTCCTATAGTGGTCACTGATCAGTTTGGAGTGCTCTGGGTCAAGTTGAAGTCACTCTACGATGTTGTCATTGTCTGCTCACTGGTGAATAATGAAACCCTTCTATCACCCTTTTATATACGTTTTCCCTAAAAGTGAGTCATTAATGCTCAACCACTCCTTAGTGTGTGAATACGGAGTCGTCGGTTTGAACATTAACCTCTATCTTTGGTGACAACGCGATTTTTTGAAGCGGTCATCTAACCTCTTTCTTTTACCGACGGATTTCGGTATTTTGCGAAAACAACTTATTCAACTTGCTTGGTTACCGACGAGTCTTGGTTTACACTAGAAACTTTTATTTTCCATGTTAACCAATGATTCTCGGTAAGTGTAGGCAGTTTCAACTTTGAGCATATACCGATGGATTTTAGTATGTATTGCCCAATGGAATAGTTATCATAGATTTTAATAAGTAATATCATGATGCATCTTTACTTATGCTAATTTGGCATTCTATCAACATATTATGGAACTGATGTAAAATACTGCTTAGTGTAATGCAGTTCCATACTTGTTCTGCTTAGGTGGGGGTGGTGATGTCACCAGATCCATTGGATAGGGTGTCACTAACTGCATTGCTCGGTCCAGCTTCATCATTGTTTGAATCTCTTCTCCAAATTTTGTCTCTCATCCTCTAGATGTCTTCAATGGTGTTTCCATTGGGAAATGTGTTGGTCTCTATCATTCAGTCTCTGCAGTCTTTCTTGATATGACCAACTTTATGATAGTGTAAGCAAGCCATTCTAAGGTTAGTCTAGCCTCTAGACTTTCTTGTCCACTATCTCATACAATTTGCAATAATGTGACCAAATCTTCCAAATGTTGTACAATTTGTCCATGTGTTGTAATCCCATATATACTAGTTACCAACTCTTTTTGGTTGATAGGCAATTTATTGACCTTTAGGCTTCCATGCTTGCTTTTTCTTCTTCCAACATTCAAGAGTTGTGTGACCATTCATTTTGCAATTAGGACAGTATTTGTCCATGTAGGTTTCCTTCTTTGGTTGTTTTATCTCAGACTTAAATTCATATGCTTTATGTCCTTTCTTGTTACATTTATAACAAAGTCCTATGAATGAAGATGTGGATTTAGGAATACATTTCATTTTGCCCCTGCATACATTTGATGTGTGCCCTTGCTTTCCATAGTGATTGCATGTCATCTTTCTTGGTCTTGGATTTGCATAGACATTCTTTGAATCAACTTGATTGGGTGATTCTCCATTCTCGGTATAGCCTAGACCGGTGTTGTTGTTGATTCTTCGTTGTTCATCAAGAAAATCATCCATTCTTTTATTATTTTGTTCAGCTTTCTTGATAATTTCATTATGCTGCTGCTGAATTCTGATTTCTTGTTTCAGCTTTTCATTTTCTTCCTTTAGCTCACCGATAGCTTCTATTCTTTCAATGAGTTCAACATTCTTTTTGTTTGCCTTTTAACTCATAAAAATAATCTGATTTGTAATCTCATGATGATGTTATGTTAATCTTTGTATTTCAGATTCTTTCTCTTGTAGTTTTTCAGTAATCTTCCTTATATCATCAATAGCTAAAGTTCTCTCTTGCTCAGCTTGTTTAGCACCGTTCATGACATCAATCATTCTTACTGTCTATGTCTCTTGACCGATTTGTAGAGATTTCACTTGTCCAACCAGATGTTGATTGATTTCATTTAGGCTTGTGATGCTTTCTTCTGATGTGTCTGATGCTTTTCTTGTAGTTGATCCTGGAGACTCAAAGAAATCTAGTATCTCTTCTTCATGGTAATTTATTTCATTACAACAAGATGCCATAATCTTTCTTTCATTTAACAATTGTCTCATCTCAATTCTAGCTTCTTTATATTGCTCATAGAATATCTGAATTTGTAGCTTATGTTCTCAATACTCTTGTCAAGTCTGTACTTCTCCATTGTATGATCTTTTCTCTTAAGCCTTTAATATTTTCAGATATATATTGAATTGATTTGAATGGTATTTTTTTCTCCCATGAAAATTTCTATGTTGCTGAAAACGTCATTTTCAAAAAGTTACATTGACTTCATAGAGAATAATTTTTTTTCTAAAATAGATATCAATATGCTTCTTTTGAATTAGTTTTGTAACATCCATACAGAGGGCATACAATTGGTTTGATGAGATTGTCATGATTATTGCATATTTTATGAATGTTTGAAGTTGAGTAAACCATAATTTTGACATACCTTGATGACATAGCTTATAACTTGTGTATTTATCAAAATTCAATTTATTTATTTTTTGATAAAAAGTAGACTCGAAGACAGAGGGCACTGTTATTTTTCAAAAAAAAAATTCTCTTTTCTACTATTTTTCATTGAACGTCAATTTTGGAGGTTTATATTTGATAAAAAACCTACATTCAATGCACGTCAAAAAACATAGACGTAATTAATTCAAAAATTGTCAAATCTATATTTGTTAGAAAGCTCTTTCAGATTACTTATGCAATGCAAAAGGACGTCTTCTTATTCTTCCATTTGAGCCCTATGATTGAGCCCCAAAGCCATGAAAAATTCAGATTTGTGTCAACCTCTGCAAATGGCCTCTAATCAGAGACTTTTGATAGAAACCACTTTCCATAGAAAGTAGTTTCGATCGAAACTATTTAGTTTCAATCGAAACTACTTTCTATCGAAAGTAATTTCATGGTTTGACGTTTGTTAACCATTTACCAAAGTAGTTTTGATAGAAATTCATCTGTTTTGATTGAAAGTTAGAGATGACTTTTGATAGAGACCTATGTCGGCCTATTTGGTGCCATTTCAGGTTTAGAATGATTACATATAAATAAATATATGTTTTCGTCATCTTATTAACTTGAAAGTTGCAAAATAATTCATGTTTTGGAAAAGGAAGACTTTTGAAATTGAATTTTTTCAAATTTTGTCAAAATTTAGTGAAACAATTTTGCAACTTGTGATGGGAAATAAAAAGAGAAGGATAAATAAGAGTACGCGACATTATTCAGAAGAGACTGAACAAAGACTACATGAAGAAGCTCAAGAAAGATATTTTTGTGGGTTCACAACACACACCCCATTTTGGTCCTCTAACCATGGGGACCCCCTCTTTTTTGTGTCTTTTGGTCCTTTTGAGTCTGCCCCTCTCCCTGTTCCTTGCAAGTGGATCTATGAACATGCCTGTTGAACCAAGGTAAAGCATATTTGGCCTTTTCACCCTTTCAGTGTTTTGGAGGACCTAGAGTCTTCCAAAACTCTAAAATGGCTGAAAGGCCGAAGCCCGGCCCTGTCGGTGTTTTGGCCTCCGAAAACATCAAAAAGGCTGAAGGACAAAACCTTTGTACCTTTCAGTGTTTCAGATCTCAAAACACCGAAAGGGGATGATGTCTTCCTCAGGCTATATAAGTGGCTGAGCCCTAATTGACTCCTCACATTGAAATTTTGTCTTTTGTATCTTCCTTGCTCCCCGCGCACTCATTGTTTCACCATCCTCACTCGTTCGTTGTTGTTTTCCCTTCGCCTTCGGCCTCTCTCTCTATTTTCCTCCACTCCTCGCACTTGACAGGTAGGTGGTCTCGCTGTCAAGTGTTTTTTGATTTGTTCTGCTCTATTGGTTAGGTTAGGGTTTTTTTTTTGTTTTCATTTTTGTCAAGTATTGTGTGCCTCCCCAAGTCCCTAGGGTTTGCGCCTTGGGCTTGCAGGGGAGACACCCTCCTAGTTTTGTAGTTTTTTCCTTTTATTTTTTCCCTTAGGGTTTCTACGTTGTGACCTTGTCACACATTTTCGGCCTTCGAAAGGTCGAAAAACCTCCCATCTTGCAACTATCACCAAGTTCCTTTTGGCTTCTCAGAGATGTCAGTGTTTCAAACCCTTGAGATGTTTGAAATCTCTGAAATCTTCGAAAGGACCGAGCCTCCATCTGCAGGTTTCAGAATTTTAGAGTCCGAGATTAGGTTCGGACTTTCGCACCCTGAAATATTGAAAGGCTTTGTTCCTCCTTGCTTGCTCTTTTTGCATCTTTGGCCCTTTCGGACCCTGACACCATTTTCAGCATTCGAAAGTCTGAAAAGCCCGAAAGTGCAAAATATGCATTTTTGGCTACTTAAAGAGCTTTCCACTTCTATTTTCCTAGAGTAATTATTTTTTTCCTTCTTTTATAGTTTCCTTTTCAATAAAACACTGATACTTGCACTTTTCTCGTAGGACTGCCTGAGAAAAAAACACCGTCTCTAATGAAGTACCTGTATAAGAGGAATCACCCCCTTCAAAGATTGGAAATAAACACATAGAAATCACAGACATAGACATCGGGAACGTAGACTGGGATGAGTTCCTAATAAGATGTTCCCAGCTAGCTGGAAGATCCAAGGACTGCACCTCACAAGTCCAATCAGGTCTGGTTAACACAGCAGCCCACCCAGTGGCTATCTCCTCATCTGATCTGATCATGACCCTATCAAACCATTACATTCAAAATGAAAGAGTGATCAAAAACATAGAAGGACAGGTGGTTTTGGACATTAGGTCAGACATAATAGAAGATGTCATCCACTTCCATAAGGGCATAGACAAGTTCTATGACTTCTTCACTGAAAAGGGCCTCAGGTGGTTCCAAAACAAAGGTGAAGAGGCATGCGAGATCGTAAATGACAACTACCTCAAGCAACCTCTTGCAAAAAAAAAATTGGATAAGATAGACCTCAGGAGGGGGTATTTGAAGGATGACATACAGGCAGTGGTGACATTACTATGCAGGGTGTATGGACTATCTCAGTCCAACCAACTTGAGGATTGGATGATCCTCCTGATAGAGAAGATCAGATATCGCAAGGCTAGGTTAGATTGGGGCACCATTATCAGTGACATATTAAATGAACAACTGACAATGGTAAAACACAATCCAAAGTTCTATATGAGTACTCATGCAGGAGCATCCTGGGGTAGTTGGTAATCCTTCTCAACCAAAAATATGTTTGTCTTTTGTTATTTAGTTTGTTTGGAGACTGCTCGGTGAAGTGCTTTGTTGCTCGGGTTCTGTTGCTTGGACATGCTTGTTTTTTGGTGCTCGGGTTATGTCGCTCGGGCATGCTTATTTTTCTGGTGCTTAGGTTCTGTTGCTCGGGCATGCTTGTTTCTATTTCCTGGGTTCTTCATTCAGGTTTTGTTTCTGTTGCTCAGTTGCTCGAGGCTCTCTATTGCTCGGTCATGCTTTCCCCAAGATGCTTATTTTTGGAGTTGGATCTAGTGGCTGACTTCTCAGTTTAATTTTAATGGTTTAATTGATTTGGGGTCTCTCATTGGGATCTCTGTGGACCTAAATTTGGGTCTCTCTTATGGTTTTGAGCTCTAACTTCTTTGGTGGACTCTTGTATATATTTTTTTTCATTGCTCTTAGTTTAGTAGCAGTTTTTGGGGGCTAGTAGAGGAGAAGCGAATAAGCTAAAGGATGGTAAGCTATTACAAATAGTTGTAAGTGGGTAGACAAAGATTGTAGATTGCTTGGTGGATTGTGAGCACAAGTTTAGATCTGTTTTCTTCCACTTAGCTATAGGATAGATAGTTGGATCCTACGAGATCTTATTAAATTGTTGATGTAATTGGCCCTAACCAAGAAGGCCTTACAACCCAACATGTTGTATGTAATTAAAATACTAAGATAATATTAACTTGATATTGTTATATCTTGAGTTGTGTGCTATTCCGATATGTTATTCTAGTGTTGCTGCAAGTTTGGATAGTCAATTCTTGGCTCCAGTCAAGCTTGGAGGATCCGAGAATGGACTATTCAAACTTGTAGCAACACCAGAATAACACATCGGAATAGCACACAACTCAAGATATAACAATATCAAATTTATATTATCTCACTAATTCAATTACATACAACATGCCAAGTTGTAAGGCCTTCCTAGTTAGGGCCAATTACATCAACAATTTAATAAGATCTCGCAGGATCCAACTATCTATCCTATAGCTAAGTGGAAGAAACCAGATCTGAACTTGTGCTTGCAAGCCACCAAGCAATCTGCAATCTCTTAGGAATAGTCCCAAGAGATAACTGAGAGGGGGGGGAGGTGAATCAATTATCTACAAGATTCAATTCTTTTTCCAATTAAGTACAAAATAATTTTAAACATAAACTCAACAAGATAACATAGAAATGAACAACACAATTTTGGTAACGGGGAAAACCAAATTAGGTAAAAACCCCGATGGGAATTAGCACCCACAAATAACTATACTAGTTTATAATGATCCTTGTTAGAAGATCTTCCAACCCTATTAGGAGTTGATCTTTACAATGCAATAAGTATAGTGACCTGGTCAAAGGTCTGACCCTGTTAGGAGTCTTTTACAAATAACCCTGTTAAGGGTGAGGACTCACTGTCCAAGAGCTCATGCTCAAATGGTGAAGGCTGCAACCTTATGAAAGGAAGATATACACTATATCTAAAAATGAACTATTTGTGTAGACCTGTTGTCTTGATCAGTTCTAGTGAATTGTAATCTTCTTCTAATTCTTCACATAGTTCTTCAATTGATGAATGATGTAGACTTACTGTCTAACTTTCTGCTCTGCTCTGTCTTATTCTTTCTCGCTTCATTCACACTTTGCAATCACAATTGAACTACTATAAGTATCTTCCACAAAGATAAGGTCATGACGGTTGTAGGAAACACTTCAGTAACTTGCTTGTCGAATTTACTAAGCATGTAATCAAATTTAGGACCGCACAACTCAAAATGAATAGACGTGTCGCTTCACATAGTCAGCTCTAGCAAATTAACTCAAATATCACGCTTTTATTAAAACACATTTAGCACTTTTGGATAATCATCATTAACTCATAACTAAACATGAATACAAACACGCATATCCCGAAGATAGGTGCAACTTAAGAAACAATGTAAATATGTCGGTTCTTAACAGATAATCTCTAGAAACTGTAACTGCCAAAATAGATTAACATAACTTACCTGAAACTGCATATCTGAATATGCATGTATGAACATTACATCCAGAAAAGGTCTACAACATAGATGTAAACGCGAGAGGCTCCAGAATCTGTATGGATAATTGCATACAGGAAACTGCTATATATTATATGTTGTCATCAATGACAAACATACAATCAACTATTTGCACAGAAGAAAATCTCCAACAATCTCCCCCATTGACATTGATGGCAACATATGATATGAAAAACACCATCAATCCAAAGTATCTTCCTTCTTTTTACAGTCTTCTTAATATCCTCATCAAAAGCTTGTCTTAACTGCTGCATCTCTTATTACTATATTTTTCATTACTGTATAATCCCCTAGAGTATATGGTCCCCCTAACTATATACTCCCCCTTTGACATCAATCGCAAAGGGTGCCAAAAACAATTAAGCACAGGTACTACTCTAGAATTAGAGTAGTCAACCACTCATTAGTCACCAAGGACTAATTTTTTTTCTACAAGTTCTAATCAGACTCAGGAAAGGGAATTACTCCCAGCTTCTCCTTGAGATACTCAAAATTATCTTTTGATAAAGGCTTTGTAAAAATTTCTACTAACTATTCTTTAGTGCTCACATAATCCAAATTTACTTCTTTGTCTGCAACTTTTTCTCTTACAAAATGATATTTGATCTCAATGTGTTTTGTCTTTGCGTGCATCATAGGGTTCTTTGACATATTGATAGTCCTATTATTATCACAGTGAATAAAAATAGGATAATCAATCTGAATACCAAAGTCTTTAATCATCTATTTGATCCAAACCATTGTTGAACAATTGAATGCTGCTGCAACATACTCAGCTTCTGTTGTCGACTGAGAGATACAATTCTGCTTCTTGCTTGTCCAACTAACCAAACTGTCTCCAAGAAATACTGCTCCTCCTGAGGTACTCTTCCTGTCATCAATACAACCTGCCCAATCTGCATCTATATACACATGAAGTTGTATATTATCTGAGTTAGGATACCATAAACCATAGTCTATAGTTCCCTTTAAGTATTTGAATATCCTTTTTATTGCCATTAGGTGATTTTGTTTAGGTTCAGCTACAAATCTTCCAACAATGCCAACTGCATTAGAAATATCTGGTCTAGATCGAGTAAGATATATAAGTTTTCCAATCATAGACTTGTATAGTGTCTTGTCAACTGTTGTGGAATCATCATCCTCAGAAAGCTTGCATCCTGTTATCATGGGGGTGCTTACTAGTTTGCAATCTTCCATTTTGAAAGTCTTCAATATCTCCTTCACATACTTAGACTGATTTATGAATATACATTTGTCTATTTGTTTTACATTTAATCCAAGAAAATATTTGATAGTTCCAATCATGCTCATTTCAAACTCACTTTGCATCTCTTTGGTGAATTCCGCACTAAGTTTGTCATTACCTCCAAAGATAATGTCATCAACAAAGATAACAACAAGTAGTAGTCCATCAGGTGTCTCTCTCATGAATAAGTTGCAATCTACTACTCCCTTTTTGAATCCAATCTTGGTTAAGTAACCATCAAGTCTCTCATACCAAGCTCTTGGGGCCTGTTTAAGTCCATAAAGGGATTTCTTTAATCTGCATACCATGTCTGGTTTGTCTGATAATTTTAATCCTTCAGGTTGTTCTATGTAAACTTCTTCCTTCAAGTCACCGTTTAGAAAGGCTGACTTGACATACATCTGATATAATTTGAAGTTCTTGAATGTTGCATAGGCCAAAAATAGCTTGATAGATTCTAGTATGCTCACAGGGGAAAATGTATCAGTGTATTCTATTCATTCTCTCTGTGCATATCCTTTACATACCAATCTTTCTTTGTTTCTTACTACTGTACCTTCTTCATTCATCTTATTTCTGAATATCCACTTTGTACCAATTACATTTTTGTCACAAGGTCTAGGGACCAGTTCCCATATATATTATTTTTGATTATCTGATCTAATTCTTCTTTCATATCTTTTTTCCAATCTAAATCATTGGATGCATCTTCAACACTTAAAGGTTCAATTTGTGAAAGTAAACATACCTCTTCATCAACTATTAAAACTTTGGCTTTAGATCTTGTCAAAACTCTGCTGCTTTGATCTCCAATGATATCTTCCTTTGAATGGTATCTAGTTGTGAATTTTGGAACTTTAGGTGTGACATCTTCATTTGTAATCTATGATTCCTCTTTGTTTGTTTCAGGGTCATTGCATGATACATCAATACAATCAAACATTTCTTCAATAACTGTTTCTTTACTGCTAGGCCTGGGTTCATCTTCAATCATAGGTGCACAATCATAGTAT
>MU228157.1:108889-122957 GCA_018584345.1 Thuja plicata | reverse complement strand
CAATCTTCACATGTGTACTTTCAATTATCTTCTTCAATCTCAAGTTAAAACATCTATATGCTTTGCTTTTAGTAGAGTAACCAAGGAAAATACCTTCATCGCTTCTGGCATCAAACTTACCAACACTATCATCTCTCTTGATGTAGCACTTGCTTCCAAAGATTCAGAAGTATTTTACTATAGGTACATTACCAAACCAAAGTTCATAAGGTGTCTTATCTACGCCTGGCCTTAGTTGTATTCTGTTGATAGTATAGACTGTTGTATTGACTGCATCTCTCCAATAGGTGTGTGCAACTTTTCCTTCTATCATGATAGTGCGCGTTGTGTCAAGTATGATCTTTGTGCAATCCCATTCTGTTGAGGGGTTCTAGGATCACTCAATTGTCTTTTGATTCCATGTTCTTCACAATACTCATAAAACTGGTCAGAGGTGAATTCTCCTCCTCTATCTGATCTCAGACATTTTAGTTTTAATCCAGACTCATTTTCAACTTTATCTTTGAATATTTTGAACTTCTCAAAAGCTTATGACTTATCCTTTAAGAACACACCCCACATCATCCTTGAAAAATCCCCACCAAACAAAATAAAATACCTTTCTCCATAGTATGATCTTGTTTGAGTAGGGCCACATAGGTCTATATGCACTAGATCCAATTTGTTTTCTACTGAGTTCTGCTTGCTTCTAAATGAGCTCCTTACATGCTTTCCCATCACACATTCTCTACACATAGTATCAACTAGTCTTGCAATACTAGGAAGATCTCTTACTGCCTTTACATTGCTTATCTTTACTATGTTGTCAAAATTGATGTGACAAAGTCTTTTGTGCCATAGCTAACTGTCATCTACTTTTGCAACAAAATAACTTACTTTTGAATTGAGTTGAAAGACATTACCTTTAGTCTTAGAGCCTGATGCAATCATATCTCCTTGTTTGTTATTAATAATGCACTTGTTGTCTTTGAATTCCAACTGATAGCCTTTGTCAAGCAATTGTCCAACACTTAGTAGGTTATGATGTAAACCATCAACATAAAGAACATCATTTGTCTTGTTCTTTCCATCTAAGGTAATAGATCCTCTATCTATGATACATTTGGGAGTGTTATCTCCAAATATAACCATACCACCCTTGTACTTGTCCAGTTGTACAAATATGTCTTTGTCTCATGTCATATGATGTGAGCATCCGTTGTCAATGATCCAGTCAGTTCTGATGTCTGCTTTGGAAACTAATGCTAACTCTTGTGCATTCTTTTCATCTTCAATGTCCATTTCTTCAAGCATTTTCTCAATGTCTTTAATGGAAACGAATCCAATTTCATCTTCTCATGAGCCATCATCAGTTACACCATCTTCAACATGATAGCATTCCTTAGTATGGGCTTGTAATTTGATCAGAACTTCTTGACTCTTGTAGGACACTTGGATGCAAAATGGCCAACTTTTTTGCATGAAAAACATTTGAATGGTAACTGTCCTTCATATTTTCCTTTACCTTTCCTTTCTTTCTTGGAAATCATAGCAATTATTTCTTCTAGTTCTGTATCCACTTCTTCTTTCTCATTATTGCTAGAGCTGCCCAAGAATTTCTTACCATGGACTGAGACTTTGAAAGTTGTTTCACTTTTAGGTTCTGTCTTCAATCTTGATATCTCAAATATAGAGATTTTGATAATCAAAGTCTCTCTCTTGAAGTCTTTTGAAAATTTCATAGTCTCATCTAAGATATTGATCTTTCTCTCATAGTCTAATGTCAATGTAGTCATCAGTTTGTCCTTTATGTCTTCCTCTGAAATTTCTCCACCATTTTTTTTGATTCCTGAAACTGCTTCATTAATCCTCTAATTGTAAGCTCTGATGTTCTCTTCAGGTAGCATCTCTAAGTTGTTATACCTCTTTTTCCATGTCTTTCTCCGCGCATTCTTTTCTTGAATATCTCCTTCAAACATACCTTCTAAATACTTCCATATGGTGTAGGCTCTGTCTACTTTCTTGATCTCAGAGAATTCACTATCAGATAATGCAGTTATAAGGGATTCCTTGGCAATTGCATTGGTGGTGAAAACCTCCTTTTTTTTACTGGTAGAATCATCTTTTGCAAGGTCTCTTAGAGAGGGAACAATAACTTCTTGTGTGACTATTTCAAAAGTGTCAAAACCGATGCACTGTAGATGTGTTATCATTTTGTTCTTCCAATCAAGATAATTCTCTCCATCAAACTTAAGACTCTCTTTTCTGAAGTATGTCATTTGATATACCTTAAGTTGTTAGGATTTCTCTCCAAGGCACTTGGCTCTGATACCAATTGTTAGGAATAGTCCCAAGAGATAACTGAGAGGGGGGTGTGAATCAGTTATCTACAAGATTCAATTCTTTTTCCAATTAAGTAAAGAATAATTTTAAACATAAACTCAACAAGATAACATAGAAATGAACAACACAATTTTCATAATGGGGAAAACCAAATTAGGTAAAAACCCCAGTGGGAATTAGCACCCACAAATAACTGTACTAGTTTATAATGATCCTTGTTAGAAGATCTTGCAACCATGTTAGGAGTTGATCTTTACAATGCAATAAGTACAGAGACCTGGTCAAAGGTGTGACCCTTTTAGGAGTCTTTTACAATAATTATTTTCATGGTGAGGACTCACTGTCTAAGAGCTCACTGCTCAAATGGTGAAGGCTGTAACCTTCTGAAAGGAAGATATACACTATATTTGAATATGAACTGTTTGTGTAGACCTGTTGTCTTGATCAGTTCCAGTGAATTATAATCTTCTTCTGATTCTTCACATAGTTCTTCAATTGATGAATGATGTAGACTTACTGTCTAACTTTCTGCTCTGCTCTGTCTTATTCTTTCTCACTTCATTCACATGTTGCAGTCACAATTAAACTGCTATAAGTATCTTCCACAAGGATAAGGTCATGACGGTTGTAGGAAACACTTAAGTAACTTGCTTGTCAGATTTACTAAGCACGCAATCAAATTTAGGACCGCGCAACTCAGAATGAATAGACGCGTCACTTCACATAGTTTTCTCTACCAAATTAACTCAAATATCATGCTTATGTTAAAACAAGTTTAGCGCCTTTGGATAATCATCATTAACTCATAACTAAACATGAATACAAACACACATATCTCGAAGATAGGTGCAACTCAAGAAACAATGTAAATATGTCAGCTCTTAACAGATAATCTCTAGAAATTGTAACTGGCAAAAAAGATTAACATAACTTAACTGAAACTGCATATCTAAATCTTCGTGTATGAACATTACATCCAGAACATGTCTACAACATAGATGTAAATGCACAAGGCTCCATAAAATTTGTATGGATAATTTCATACAAGACACTGTTGTATATTATATGTTATCATCAATGACAAACATATAATCAACTATTTGTACAGAAGCAAATCTCCCACACAATCTCTATCTACCCACTTAAAACTATCTGCAATAGCTTACCATCCTTCAGCTTATTCGCTTCTCCTCTACTAGACCCCAAAAACTGCTACTAAACTAAGAACAATGAAAAAAATATATACAAGAGTCCAACAAAGAATTCAGCGCTCAAAACCATAAGAGAGACCCAAATTTAGGTCCACACAGATCCCAATGAGAGACCCCAAATCAATTAAACCATCAAAATTAAATTGAGAAGTCGACCACCAGATCCAACTCCAAAAATAAGCATCTCAGGAAAAGCATGACCAAGCAATAGAGAGCCTCAGGCAAAGAAGAACCCAAGCAACAGGAACAAAACCCGAGTGAAGAACTAGAGAAACAAAAACAAGCATGCCCGAGCGAGATAAATCGAGCAACAAATCACTTCACTGAGCAGTCTCCAAACAAACTAAAGAACAAAAGGAAAACATATTTTTGGTTGAGCAGGATTGCCAACTACCCCAGGATGCTCCTGCATCAGAGACACCCCAGGTAAGAAAACATGTTCTCAGAAGCTGGATGAACATCTGTTGGTATTCAACACATATATCCCAAACTAGTTCTTTCCCTTCAAGTCCTCGACCGACACACTATTCCCTTGGTTCTTCTTCTGCTTCCCTTTACCAATAGCACTTGCTGATTTGTCTTCATATCTTTGCATACTCATGTCTGCACCATCCACTGCAACCATTTCAGATCTACTACCAATTCTCAAGTTTCTCTTACCAAGTTCTACATCCTTCAAAGGAATTAGAATAGACTTCTTCCCATCCTTCAGTATAGTAAAGGAATTTATTTTACAGTCATGAATAGCCTCTCTATCATATTTCGAAGGCCTACCAAGTAAAACATGACAAGAACTCATATCCACAATGTCATATAATACTTCATCTCTATAAGTGCCAATGTGAAAACTCACCATGCACTACTCTCTCACTTCTATTGCATGACCATCTTGTAACCAACTTATCCTATAAGGCCAAGGATGCCTCAACCTCATCAAACCAAGTTTATGAACCATCTCCTCAGTAACTAGGTTATTAGTATGTCCTCAATCAACAATTACCTTACAAAATTTTCCACCAAACTTTCACACAGTCCTAAAAAAATTCTTCCTCTGACAAGAATCAGTCTGCTTCGAGGGCAGAAAAGTTCTCCTAAGAAAAAGATTCACATTCTCCCCTTCAGGTTCATTCTTAGTAACCTCATTTACCACAACATTTCGGTGATTACCAACCTTCTTATCTTCATGGGAACATTCATATGACCGATGTCCTTATTCTCCATGGTTGTAACAAGTACCTCTAAATACACCTCTACCTGTTCTTCACCTTGGCTCAATAGGTTTTGGTTTCTCTTCAACTTTCAATTTATCTTTTACTGACTGCTCCTGCTTCTCCTTCCCTCAGGAATTACCATAATGTCTTCTCTTCAACTTATCTTCTGCCTTCAGTGCATACTGATAAGCATCTTCCATAGAGTCAATCTTCAACATACCAATCTTATCTTGGATATTGAATTTCAGGCCATTAACATACCTCGCCACCTTTTCTTTAGAAATTTCTCTATGTCCAGATCAAATTGTCAACTTGTAGAACTCTTCGGTATAACCTTCTACAGTCATCTCCTTCTATTTCATCTTCTTCAATTTCTTAAAGAACTCAAGTTCATAGTCACTAGGAATGAAATTAGCCTTTAGCTTTGCCACCATCAACCTCCATCGATTGATCTTCATCTCACCTTCTTCTTCTCGGTCCCTCTACAATTATTTCCACCATAGAGCAACATGTCCTTTCAACTTAGTCTGTGTCAACTTTACTCCAAGTGGATCTTCAATGTATTCTAGGTCAAAGTAGTCTTCCAAATCACCGATCCAATCAATCATATCCTTGGGATTCAATTTACCTAAGAAATTGGACACCTCCATTCGATAGCTTGAATTCAATCGAGCTTCAGACCTCTACAACTAACCATGTCTACCTCCTCCATATCTCACCATTCGATCAATTTTGTCATCTCCACTAGATCCAACAGCTTCAAAATCTTTAGTAGATTCTTCATAACCATCATCCATTCTAGGACCTCTCTGTAACCCAATGTTTCTGATACCTTCTATGATTTCATTCTTCATTTGCGCCATCTTAGATCTGAATCTTTCTATTATCCTTGCTTCCACTTCCTCAGAAAGATCTACAATTGCCCTAGGTTCCAATCTTCTTGGAGGCATCTCTCTAGATCTTTGAAAACCCTAAGATCCACAAGAAACGTACCAGATCAACCTTCAATCTGATACCACTTGATGCAGTAAAGCTCAGAGGATCCAAGAATGGACTGTACAAACTTGTAGCAACACAAGAATAACACAACATAATAACACACAACTCAAGATATAACAATATCAACTTTAGATTATCTCAATAATTCAATTACATACAACATGTCGGGCTGTAAGGCCTTCCTGGTTAGGGCCAATTAGATCAAAAATTTAATAAGATCTCGTAGGATCCAACTATCTATCCTATAGCTAAGAGGAAGAAACCAGATTTTAACTTGTTCTCGCAAGCCACCAAGTAATCTGCAATATTTTTCTACCCACTTAAAACTATCTGCAATAGCTTACCATCCTTTAGCTTATTTAATTCTCCTCTACTAGCCCTCAAAAACTCCTGCTAAACTAAGTTCAATGAAACAAATATGTAAAAGAGTCCACCAAAGAAGCCGACACTCAAAACCATTGGAGAGACCTAGATTTAGTTCCACACAGATACCAATGAGAGACCCCAAATCAATTAAACCATTGAAATTAAATTGAGAAGCCGGCCACCAAATCCAACTCCAAAAATAAGCGACTCGGGCTAAGCATGACCAAGCAACAGAGAGCCTCAGGAAAAGAAGAACCTGAACAACAAGAACAAAACCTGAGCGAAGAACCCAAGCAACAGAAACAAGCATGATCGAGTGACAGAACCTGAGCACCATAAAACAAGCATGCTGGAGTGACAGAAACCAAGCACCAGAAAACAAGCATGCCCAAGTGACAGAACCCGAGCAACAATGCACTTCACCGAGCTATCTCCAAACAAACTAAAGAACAAAAGGCAAACATATTTTTGGTTGAGCAGGATTGTCAACTACCCCAGGATGCTCCTGCATCAAGTACATACATAGTGTACTTATTAGCCACACGGGAAGACTATCCAAGGCTTACTAAGTTGGGGAACATCAATGACCAAAATGCATGGCCCCAATTTGTATATGCACAGCTGGTAAGAAGGGAAAATATGCCAGAGGATAGCCCAAATTATAGAATAGTAAATGATGCTTTCATCTTCATGATCATTCGATCTATTGAAGGTTATTTTGAAAAGAGGATCTCAGAGGAAGAAACTACCAAGGTAAGGGCCATTGGGGACTATTATATACAATTTAGAACATTCACATATATTTGGGTGGCAGGGTCTACTTTGAACCCAAAGAAGTTGCCCAGGTACTGATCTGACTAGATAATTACTTTGGAAATGGCCAGGTAGTTCGCAGATGCCTATGAGCATATAAAGAATAAGAAGAAGCATTAATGGGACTTCCCTATTCTTTTGGGACTGTACACTCTCCAAGATATGAAAGTTTGTAAATCCTTGGCTTTTGAATGGGATGAGTGCCCACTTCAACTGAAAAAATTGTCCGGCCCAGATTCGACCCAATAGGTACATACAACCACATTATTGGAAAATTATATATTCATGAACAACACCTTGAAGATCACTGGGTAAACAGTATAGATGATCATGAGGTTAGGATAAGGGACTATTGTAGGATGCCCCTTACCCTTGCATAGGAGACCTTGAAGACCCCAATTCCCCCAAAGGTTTGGGAAAATGACTCACATAGGGTGCTTGAGTAAATTTACACTAAGGATAAAATATACAATAGGCCCATCATGAATGCTGAAATTGATAAGGATGAGAATGATGGTATCAAATTATAAGCTAGGCATGTGATATGAACAACCAAAACATGGATTAAGAGGCCTTATAAGATGGATCCAATCCCTGGGAAGACATTGATGGAGCCACTCAAGAAGGTGGATAAGCAACCTGGGCAGAAGTCTACAGTGCCCTAATATAAGAAGGCCCCACCTCTGAAACCTAGTATAGTTTATGGCCATGAACGTGCGGTAGAGTATGGTCTGAATCCTTGGCACAAGGATCCAAAAACTAGGATGAATGGACAAATAGATCCTCTAGTGGGATCATCACAGGCCCCACAAGATGAAGGCCCTTCCACTTCTGGCCAATCTCCTCCTACCACCAAAAAGGGGAAGAAATGTATAAAAGGAGGAGAGCTTCTGCATCTCCAAAACTAGAAACCTTACAGGAGGAGCCAGAAGAAGAAGAATACGTACTCTGGTTGAAAGGACAAGATCTCAAAAGTTGAAATAAAATGAGACTTCTAGGAAACATATAGAATATCCAAAAGATCAGGACAATCCTCTGGATGCTTTAGGCTCAGATGAGTTCCAGATATTTGATTTTGAAGGCCTAGAAGGCATTGTAGACTAGGAAAAGGATACACCTGATTCAACCATAGGATTGGACATGGGAGCTCCTACACTTATCCAGCTGCATGTTGTCCTCCCTCCACCTCTGGCCTGGTTCACCAATCCCACACTAAATGTGCTAGTCACAGGAATAAACTCCAACACAGGCCAAGGGCCTGAAACTCAAGATACCACAATAGCTCAGGACATAATAGGGGATAAATCCACAGGAAAGTTCCACTTCTACTCCACCGCCACACATTCACAGTCCACCAACCTCTCTCCCACCTCCAATTCCTACTCCACCACCTTCTCTCCCAGCTCCAATGCCAACTCCACCTCCTTCAATTGTTACTCTCCCACTTCCCATTCTGACTCTTCCTATTCCTACTCTTCCACTCTCATTACCAACACCTACTCCACCATCATCTGTCCTCTACCATGTTTTATCCTGACTCCTCAGGGGTGAATAAGCATAGAAGCTGTCTCACCTTTCAAAACCACACTGTAGGCGATGACTGGCCTCAATGAAGAAGTGTTGATCAGTTCCTCAGGGGATGAAGGCCAAAATAAGGATGGACAAGATAGGGCAGTAGAGGAAGAGATGGGAGGAGAAGAAAGGGGAGAAGGAGAAGGTCATGGAGAAGAAATGAATAAGGGAGATGGTGAACAAGAGAGGGAACATGATAAAGAGTTCGAGGAGAAGTTGACCCCCGAATCCAAAAACTTGGTTTCATCCCTCCATGTTGTACCATATGATTTGGTCACCGCCTTTAGTAAACCTACTAGGTTTACTAAAGAGATTCAGCTTAGGAGGAGATCTTACATGGATGAAGAAGAAGGAGAAGATACAGGCATGGATTCCTTGGGGAAAGATTTTCACCAGGAAGATGCCAACATACCAGCGAGGACTATATCCTATGTCACCCAAGATATTATGGGTCACTGGAAGGCACAAGTAGTAGTTTGTCTGTTAGTACCTCTCAATCACAAGCAACCCCAGAATATTATACATTTGAAGAGGTAGACTTGGGTGAACCCACCAGGGAAGGGAGTAAGACATTAGCAGCTTTAGGCTGGAAGCATGCTTTAGGATTTATGAGCAAGGACGAAGAGACCATCAAGTCCTTAACAGAGAAAAATGAGGCTCTAAAGAAATTCATTCATAAGATGGTAGGTCCCATTGACCCAAGTTGCCCAGAAGTTGCATTATAGGTCATCTTAGAGAAAAGGGCCACTCTAGATTTATTAGCAGGTATGACCCCTTCCTTCATCCAAGCAAGTGTGCGTTGGAAGAATGATTTTGAGCATTACAGAGAAGGGGTCATCAAACTAGTGTTTAAGCCTTACCGAGTCATCTTGATTGAGACTAAAAATTTGATAAAACAAATGGAGAGTGAAGATGGATTAGATTCAGAGATAACCAAATGGAAAGCTTCCCTCGAAGACCTAAAGATAATTAAGAAGTAGCACTTCCAGATCCTAGTGAAGATATATGAGGGCAAAGAACTAGATAACTTCGAAACATGGATCAAGCGCATAACCAAGATAATTAAGGTCTTCAAAAGTGCCTAACCTGGATAATGGAAAAACACAAGGAATTCATGGAATGGGTAGGCAAAATAGAGGGTATCTTCACAGGGAATGGCCTGGACCTATACCGGGACCATGATAAGTAGATCCTACATCTAGTAAAAGAGGTGGTGCAACAAGTTCAAGGATATTCTGGCAGGTGTTAGCACCTTGTCTAATGGCTTTCTTTGCCAACACACAAAGCTCACCATTGAATTTTGTTGGACAACTCCATGAATCGCCCAAAAATCTTGAAGAAGTTTTTCCCACATTCTGTATATGGCGAGTCAAGGACAGCAAAAGAGCACATCCATGCCTTCAAAGAAATTTTCAAACGCAAATAGATTGCCCACCAAGACGTTGTTTGTCATCTTTTCCCCAACAATTTGGGAGAATTTGCATACAACTGGTATCTAAATTTACCATGGGGATCTATCTCTGCATGGAACGAGTTTGAAACCAAATTTCTTAATCAATTTAAGTTTTATGTAGATCTAGCTACGATACATCATTAGTTCATAAAAATGAGAAAAGATCGTAAGGAGCCCATCGCCATATTCAATCATTGTTTCTACAAAATGCATGAAAAGATGGAAGCTCCTTACACCATACCAGAGGCATCCGTTATAGAAGTTTACCTCAAAGTTTTGGATCCTTTTACCTCAATTTTTCTGAGAAGACTCCCGCCTGTGGGTAGAGACACAATGAAAATAGTGTATAATGAGGCCATAATGTTCACACAGAAAATAGATCCAAAAGAGGGGAAATTTGCAACCATACCCATCATTAACAAAGCTGCTACCCCACATCCATTTTCAACAAGAAGTCAAGCTTTGGCCACTCATCCACATCCAGTGAATCTGATTCTGGCACAACCATTTGCAGCCCTACCACCATCCATCACAAACCCTAGTTATGAGGCTCATAAAAAAACATTTTTAGAACAAAGGGTTGCACCCCAACCTAAACCTGATACTCATTTAGCCTCCGAATTGGATGTCGTGAAGAATACCTTGTCCCAACTCACGAATGAGCTCACCCAGATGAAGTTGAATCCTTCCCAGAACCGAAGTGGGTACCAACGAGCACCGGCTGGTCCAAATGCTTATCCCCAGAATAAGAATCAGAGTTTTAACAATTACAATGGTAAAAAAAATGCACCAAATAAGTCATTTGGATAGAAAATACCAAATAGATCGTGGAAAACCTGGCCCAACACTGGTAGTATACATGCAGACAATGCTAACACCTATGAAACTGCAGAGGCCAATTTTATGGGGGCTCAAAATTAATGCCAAAACAACAATGGATATGTAAGCAACCCCCATAATCAGTATCCCTAGGATCTAGAAGAGCCACCCATTCAGGTCAACGCCATGATGTTTGACTCTTATGAATCCAGAGATGGAGAGAATTTGGGCCCTTTTTTGGGAGAAGAAGAGTTCATGTTCCCTTTCCAAAACAAAAATGAGCCCGAATACTAAGAAGTCCATGCCTTCCAGAATGATCATCGAAACTCCTACAATATACAGAGTCGAAAGGAACCTATGACTGATGGCATACCTCTGAGTAAATAGCCAACTCCACCAGATCCCCAAGCAAGCAAAAATCCTATGCCACCAAGAGGTCTGAATGCTCCTACCTCATCCCCACCAAACGTGTTCACTAGTTACAAAAGCCCAGCATATTCAAATGACAAATACAATACAATTGAAGAGTTAAAGAAACCCAAGGCTAAAATATCAATGTTTGAGATGCTCCAAGGTTTCCCTTCTCAGAGAGAATCCCTCTTGAAATCCTTGGACCATTCAAAACAAGGGACGACGGCTAGCAATGCAAAGACCACCTCTAACGTAAACACTTCTAAAGCTTTCTTGACGATGTTCAAAGATGAGATAGAGGTACCACCATTCTTTCTCAGTCTACAGATATTTGGGAAGAACCTACACAATTTCCTTATGGATTTTGGAGCATCTTGTAATGTCATGCCTTTATCCATCTGCCAAAAACTAGGAATGATCCCGCAAAAAACAAACAGAGTAGTGATCCAACTCAACAAGATAGAAGTAAAGGTGATTGGTGTTCTCAAGGAAATACACATCCAATTGGTTTCTGACCCAAGGATACAAGATTACATTGATGTATACATAGTAGATATTCCCAAAACTTATGGAATGCTACTAAGAAGAGAATGGACCAAATGCTTGAGAGGATGGTTGTCCACAGATTTCACGCAACAATGGTTACCATGGAAAGGGCTGAACAACCAAATCAATATCAATGCAAAGCCTAAGTTGAAAAGGATGATCAATGAGTATAATGCTACTAATAAACTCATGTTCACACAGACCAACCTAGGCACCTATCGGATGGATAACATTTTCATGTTCCAAATCATGGAATTTGAGGAACAAGGCCATAATCTGGTGCAAGGCCTACTAGAACCCAACATCCATGAATACATCTTTCAAGACTTCATCGATAGTATAACAAAAAGAATGCAAAACCTAGGGAAGGTTGCATACCCTAACATCCCTCTCCTTCCAGGATACTATTAGTTACATCAGGAAAGTCACTCAAAATTCACGTGCTCTAATTGCCAAAGTGCACTGTCTCGAGTGCTGACCCAAATTGCTTTACCAGTCAAGGCCCTAAGGGAGCCTGAAGCAGAAAAGGAAACCCTTGAAGGGGAAAAGAAATGTAACTCTATGATTATGATAGATAAATTACAGGACACAGACGTCCCGACCAAAATTCAAGACAGTGAGTCAGATTTGGATGCCAGGAGCCCTACATTGAACTTGTTTAGTGACTGGAGCACTTCAGATGATGGAGCGTGTCCGTCGTACAGAGAATTATAGGAAGATACAGAAGGTGAAGTGCTAAATCCCATGAACTCAAAAGTGCCTAAGAAATGAAAAAAGGAGAGTCAACTTCCTCAGGTACTGACGGAGAGAAGAAACAACAAACCCAAACAAAAAGATTCTCTAAAAGGGTTTTGGAAGGTTTGAAACCCGCAAAGCAGTACTAGATATGGAAATTTTTCTTCGATGGCTCTTAATGCAAACAAGGAGCAGGAGAGGGGATCGAACTCATAAATCTGAGAGGTAAGTCTTTTTATGTTGCATACAGATTACAATTTTGGTGCACTAACAATGTTGCAGAGTATGAAGCATTGGTTCATGGACTCTTCCTGGCCCATGAGAAAGGAATAAAAGCCTTAACGGTGGAAGGAGATTCACAGTTGGTTGTCAAACAGGTCTACAGTCAGTATTCTTGCAATGATAAGAGGATTTCAACTTACCAAAATAGGGCATGGGACTTGATCAGTGACTTTGAAGTATTCAACATCAAATTCATCCCATGGAGGAAGAACATCATTGTCGATGCTCTAGCCATATCCGCTAGTTCGCTACATCCGATGGAGAAGTCTAAATTAAAGAAGTTCTTAGTTGAAATTGTTGCAGCCATGGCCATCCCAAATAATTCTACCAATTTCCAAGCCTTTCAAGATAACCAACACATCCTAGAGTTCATTATGTGTGCAGGAGTGTTTGAGAAACAAATCATATATGAAGGAAATGAAGAGGCAAAAGAAGGAGTTAGCATGGGAGACACTGACGATCAAGGCATCATAAACCTAAGAACCAATTCCATACCCAAAGGAATGGTGGAACTAGAAATGATTTGGTGGTACCCTAAATTTTGATAATTTAGAAGTCCCAATTCATTATCAAGAAGCATATTTCTCCATAAAAGAAAATATCAAAGGAAGGAAGCTCTATGACACAAATAAATAGAACTAACTAATCAAAGCTTTCAGAAAATGTTGGAATTTAGGCCTGCTACAAAGATGATTTCAACAGAGGATAAAGATGGTTGAATTTTAAAAATCTAAAAAAGACCCAATTTGGGAAATCGAATTTCTTATCTCTAGCAGAAATATTAGCTTTTCACAAGGTATTTTGGATTTTTGACCAAAGCCAAATCCAAAAGTTAGGTAGTTATTTTTTAGTTAGTTTATTGTTTTTTCAAAATAATTTGTAATAAGAGTTTTAATTTTTCACCCTAAAAAGGTGTGAAAGCCACTCAAACACATATATATACATAATGTAAAATGTAAATAGAGGGGAATACAACAATAATACAATTTTGATAGATGGATTAGATGGATCAATAACTGCAAATGTGAACTCTATTGTACTATTTTATAATCAATAAAGATACGTCCTTTTTCTTCATGTATGCAATTGTTTCATTATCATTTTACAATTAGTCCCTCAGATAAACCAATAGAACTTCTTCAAAGTGATAGTTTGATGTGAATGCTTCCTAATTTGATTCATAGTCTATATTTTCAATTGGTTTTGCATGGTTAAATTCTGTTGATTGAGGCCTTAGTCAATTGGTCTATCATCTGAGAAGTATTACCCTTTTGATATATCTCTGAATTTGTTTTATGTTGCATGTACATTCCATAACACCTTTGAAG
>MU228157.1:48374-86262 GCA_018584345.1 Thuja plicata | reverse complement strand
ATGGTATTGTCTTACCTAATTCTCCAACCCATACAGAAACCACATCACTTGTTGCTACATCTGAATTTTTTGTTCACTCATTTATGAGTTCCCCAATTTCTTTGCATTAGGTATTTTCTATTGGCATACTAGATCCACCACATTGGGATGCATATCTATCAGACATAGCATCTATGTTTGTAGAGTCCCTTCTTGCATATTTGGATGACATCATTGAAGATGTCTTCTATTTTGTGATGACTTTCATGAAGTTACATCACCATCGCCATCTTTGGACATTTTTCTTACCTCGCCTACATTAGCTCCTATCATGACAGATTGTGCAGGCATTCATGAGTTGCAATATCCAACTCAGTTAACTTCATCTGCAGCAGTATCAGATTCACATCGGTTCAAACATGACCATACATCCATGGTCCCTATTCCAAAATATTTCACAGTGCATGATCCGTCACACATCAACATTGACTTGGATATCTTTAAGCATCATTCAAAGGCATCACTTGCATCATATTAATCTTTGGGTTATGTGCAGCATTCAGAGACATTCATCTTGCTTCCTACATATTCCTATCCAGAATGGGAAGTAGTCTTGCACACATTTAGGGTTTTATTTCTTTCCAAGTGGAGGAATGTTGTTCAACATTCATGGATCATCTTTAGCATCCAGTGTTGAGCATATACTAGCACTACATGGAGTTCATCACTTTATATCTTTCGGGGGGCGGGGTCATATGATCTTCTCTACTTTCTCTCCTATGTGGAGAACATATTGTGCATTGTGGTATAAGTAGTTTTAGGGGTTATCATGTGCCCTCCATCTATCACTCTTCTTTTTCACTTCTAGATGTCATTGTGCATCTTATCTCTTTTTGGAGGGAAGTTTTGTTCCCACTAGGTTTTCCTCATTTCTCCTTTTATGAAAGATTTCATTGTACACGAGTACCTTATCAGGCCTTGTTGTCGAGACTCATATGTTTCTTGTCCTCCTAAGTTATGCTTAGGGGGTGTTAGTGTAATTATTTTATTTATTTACACTTAGGTTTTTAAGCCTACTTGGTTGTCCGTACATGTATGACACTTGTTGATGGAAGTCATCATCATTTAGGAGTATACTAGAGATGTGTCAATTTCATTTCAACGCATCATCCTAGTTTCTTGGGTGGTTTCACCACCACTCCATTTCTTTCCTCCTTTCGTGGTTGGACTTGGTTGCACTTAGGTTTTATATGTACTCTCTTCATTTAGATTATGAATAGTTGACTTTGTTGTTGTGCTTTAATTTAATCTCTCGGATCTTGACGAATCTTTCAATACTTAATCTTTAGTACCGACTTTATAACATAAACTGCACATTACTATAGCACCAACCTTCTTTCTAGATTGTTTCATTTGACATCATCGATAATCTTCAAAGAAGTTCTTCACTTCAATCGATAATCTTGGATCTATTTCAAAACCTCTTCTCGTGTTTCAATAAAAATTTCTAAAGCCTCTTAAAAAAAATCCATCTTAGATGAATCTTGCAAAGATGGCATTCCATGAGAGCATGTCCCTTTAAGGTAGCTTGTTAAACAATTCATTGAGCTGTCCATGAATTCACTTTTTGTGCGCATGTCCACTAAATGGTCTTGAATTCATTTCCATCTCCATAATATACACCCAAGAACATGAAGACGTGTTATTCTGAAATAATCAAGGTGTAGGAGCTTCCATAATTGCCTATAGTTATAAGGAATGATGTCATGACCTTGATGTTGTTAAACACTTGCCCAATACATTTGCTCGAAAGATTCTAAAGTGTTTTCAAACAATTTTTTTTTTTTTTAATCTTGCAATCATCACATTTTGTATGTTGAGTACAATGGAGACTTGTAACAATCTTTAATTTATTTATAATAACTAAGTTTTTCATCAATGAATGCACTGACTTCTTTATTAGCTTTGGAAAGTTGGCCAATTAGCCAATATTAAGAGCTTTGTATTATGCCCAATTTCCATGAAACAAGTTAATTCCAACTATACCACATACATAATTGGTGGTTTTACTTTTGATAGTTTTTAAACTTACCAATTCCACTTTGTATTTTCTTGTTGCCACTTTCCAATACTTTGATGACAACTTGATTGACTTGGGTAAGTGCACCACATTGCTGGTTAGAAAAGTGGCCACATAAAAAATAAAAAATGAAAACTCATTGTTTTACAAAACCCGTGCGGGTTATTTGAAATTCAAAACATTTAGGCTTGGTAAATCCGAGCCTAGAAAAATAGTTTAAAAAATTTATATTTCTTCATAACCCGCATGGGTTATGAAGAACTACAAGTTTTTTGAAAACCTTACCAAAAAAAAAAAAATTACCATCATTTTGTTATAATCTAATGTAATAACACTAAAATAACTTCAAGAACAATCCAAAAAACAAGAGAAATCAATCATTTTGAAATCAAAGGTCACAAAAAAACATGAAAACATGTTTGATACTGTCGCAAAAAGATATGAAAAACAATAGTGGACCCTTGGAACAAGTTGCAATGCTATTTTTTTGGTCATTGGGAATAATATATTTATCTCAATGGAATGCATACATGTTCCATTGAGCTAAAAAGGTTAACGTTCATATTTCCTCATAACACGTGTGGGTTCTGTAGAACTAAAACTTATACAAGCTTTTAGTTCTACATAACCCGCACATGGGTTATGTAGAACTAGGAGAGAGAGAGGGAGAGAGTTCATATTTCCTCATAACCTATGCGGGTTCTGTAGAACTAAATCTTGTGTTTTTAGTTCTACATAACCCACACAGGGTATGTAGAACTAGGAGAGAGAGAGAGAGAGAGAGAGAGAGAGAGAGAGAGAGAGATGCATGTATATAGACATATATACATGTATTTATATAAATGTATATATATCTATAGATTTGCATATATACATACATATACACATATTATATAAATAAGTATATACATGTGTTGTGTATGGTAAGTTTACAAGCATACATTTTTATTTCTAAATAACCCATGCGGGTTATGGAGAACTAAAAATGATGCTTTTAGTTCTACATAACCCGCACATGTTATGTAGAACTTGGAATTGTACGTTTTGCATAACCCGTGCGAGTTATTTAGCACATAGGAACTCGTATGCGTTATGGCTGGAAAAATGACCCTAAGGCTTGCAAGCTCATTTTCCCTCCATTTTTGTCTCTTTACACATTTTTTTATCTTCCAGGATGATTTCTCAACTTTTTCATCATCAAGTTTACAAATGATCAAGTGGGTATCTCTAAAATTACCATCGTAATCTCACACATGTCATCTTTCTAACCATATAATTTTTTCTATTTTTGGACAACATTAGCATAGTAAGCTTTAAATTTCTTTACCACTGTCTTGACAGTCCTTAGAGACATATGTCTACCATTTTTTTAATAACTTTTGATCTACTTGACCAAATTCAAAACAAATTACATATTATTGTTCTACACTTGATTCCAAACACTTTAAAAAAAATTTTGCACTTTCGATTATTTTGATGCAATTTATGCCCACCGTACGAACATATACTAGATTTTCAGGATCTGGTCACTTCAAAAAATCATAAAAAAAAAATACTCAACAAAAAATTACAAAAAAAAAAACAACTTCTAGATGGGTAAGTGTACAAATATGGGGTACCAAAAAGGGGGTAAAGATGCCACTTTTTTATGAAATCAGAAAACTTTGAACTTCAACAAGGAATTGAGGATAGTTAGACTCAGAATTTTAAAATGTGACAAGAACAAGAGTTGTTCTACTCTTAAACTAGTTTTTAAACTACTAATTTATTTTAGAAATGGTGGAGATTAAGGCCCTCAAAAAGGGGGAGCACAAAAAGTGTCCTATTTTTTGTGAAAAAACATAATATAGCATCTGGTGTGCTCCCCCTAAAATGTTAACTTTTATTTTTTATTTTTTTTAACACCACCTAGTATATCCTAGATTTTTCTACTAATTTTTTGATGAAAGTATGATTTTTTGTGAATTTTCAAAGTGGACACATCCTAAAAATGTGAAATTTATGTGTGCTCCCCCTATAACTTATTGAAAACTAATCAAAAATCAAAACTTCTTTTTCTAAAGTGTGTAGAATGGAGTCTAGTTTTTGAAAATTTAACTTATTTCAAAATTTGACGAACGAGCCAAAATCTCTGCCCAAAATAATACACATTGGTTTTTGACAAAAAAAAATGGACATACATACAAAAGAAATTAGAGACAAAAAACTTAACATAATCAGAATTAAAAATAAATTATATGGTTAGATAGCTAACAGAGAGATCTACAATATCAAGCTGTCTAATTTTATCATTATTGAACCACGTGCAAACCTGACAGGGAGCACACAAGAAAAAAGGAGATTATTTTGTATGTTTGTTGGAAAGCACGTCTTAGGGCTGTTTGAATCCTCCAAGCCTTTGGGTTGGATCTCCAAGGCAAATCCAAGCCTTAGGCTTCATAAATTCCAAATTAGTTCAAAGCACGTACGCACAATAACATGTACGCGCTATTGTGCGTACTCGCTATTCAAATTTATGGTTTACATAGCGCATACGCGCTATAGTGCGTATGCATTATGTAAAAATAAGAAAAGGATTAAGGGAGGGAGAGAGAAAGAGTGAGAAGGTGGGGGGAGAGAGAGGGAGCGAGAGTAAGAGAGTGAGAAGGGTAGGAGGAGAGAGAAAGAGAGAGTGTGAGAAGGAGAGATAGAGAGAGAGATTGTAATAAGTGACTACAAATGGTTTGTATTATAAAACTGTAAGAGTTTGTTTCACCTCTTATAATGATATTATTGTGTCAAGTTAGGCTTGAATGCATTTCTCAACCCTTACATAATTCAAAATCCTTGGGAATTAATAGAATATAAATGATAAATTTATATCTAGTCCATGCCTAGTGCACCTGTAGTTGCCTAATGCATCATAGATGGTCCTAGGACCCCTTAGGTCCCATTACAACCCATCAGGACACATTAGGACCCATTAAGACTCCTTACCACACATTAGTATATTGAATAGATGTAGCTCCAATCCCATGTTCATCAAGAATATTCCTTGCACCATGGAGTAATATAGATCATGCAACTTCTTAATAGTTCCTAAGGTGTCCATGGACCGCCTATGACCCATTATGAGCCCTTGTGATACATTATGACCACTTAGAACCCATTAGTATGTCCTACACTAGTTAATGTGTTCTAAGGGGGTCCTAATGGGTTATAATGTGTCCTGATGGCTCCTAATGTGTCATAAGGGGTCATAATGGGTCATAGGTGTTCTTAGGACCCCTTAAGACCCATTACGACCCATTAGGACACATTGGGACTCATTAGGACACCTTAGGACCCTTTATTTCATGATTGCCAATAATTCTGATATTGAGGACACTTTAAGACCGCTAAGAATGCATTTTAGGGGTCTTAAAGGGACCTAAGGGGTCATAAGAGATCCTAGGTTGCATTAATTTCCTTAACACCCCTTAAAACCTTGTAGGACCCCTAAGATTACATCTTAGGGGCCCTAAGGGGTCATAAAGTGTCCTAGCACCCCTTAAGACCTCTTACAACTCCTTAGGACCCCTAAGAATACATCTTAGGGGTCCTAAGGGGTCATAAGGTGTCATAGGATCCCTTAAGACCCATTACAACCCCTTAGGATCTGTAAGATGGTTGTAAGGGGTTATAAGGACTCTTAGGACCCATTGATGTGTTCTAAGACCCCTTAAGAACTCTTATGACCCTTTATGACCCCTAATAATACATCTTAGGGGTCCTAAGGGGATGTAAGGGGTCATAAGGTGTCAAAGGACCCCTTAATATTCCTTACAACCCTTTAGCACCCCTAAGAATACATCTTAGCAGTCCTGAGGGGTCATAAAGTGTCCTAGGACCCCTTAAGACCCCTTAGGGCCCATAAGATAGTTATAAGGGGTCATATGGTGTCCTAGGATCATTAATGTGTCCTGTGACATGTTACAACAATTTAATACATCTTAGGGGTCGTAAGGGGTCATAAGGTGTCATGGGAACCCTTAAGACCTCTCACAACCCATTGAGATCTGTAAGATGGGCTTAAGGGGTCATAAGGTGTCCTAAGACACATTAATGTGTCCTATAACCCTTTACAACCCATTAGGACCCCTAAGAATTCATATTAGGGGTTCCAAGGGGTCATAAGGTGTCATAGGACCCCTTAATACCCCTCATGACCCATTGAAATTTGTAAGAGGGTTGTAAGGGGTCATAAGGTTTCCTAGGACACATTAATGTGTCCTACAACCCCTTGAGACCCCTTATGACCTAGTAGGACCCCTAAGAATTCATCTTTGGGGTCCTAAGGGGTTGTAAGGGGCCATAAGGTGTTATAGGACCCCTAAAGACCCCTTAGGACATGTAAGATGGTCATAAGGGTTCATAAGGTTTCCTAGGACCCATTAATGTGTCCTAAGACTCCTTAGGAACACTTACGACCCTTGACAACCCCTAAGAATACATCTTAGGCATCCTAAGGGGACGTAAAGGATCATAAGGTGTCAAATGACCCCTTAATACCCCTTACGACCCTTTAGCATCCCTAAGAATACATATAAGAGGTCCTAAGGGATACTAAGGGGTAATAAAGTATCCTAGGACCCCTTAAGACCCCTTAGGACATGTAAGATGGTTGTAAAGAGTCATAGGGTGTCCTAGGACCCATTAATGTGTCCTACGACCCTAGTGACAATTTAATACATCTAGGGGTCCTAAGGGGTCATAATGTATCATAGGACCCCTTACGACCCATAAGATGGTTGTAAGGGGTCATAAGGGGTCCTAGGACACATTAATATGTCTTACGACCCCTTAAGACCCCTTACAACCCATTAGGACCCCTAAGAACTCATATTTGGAGTCTTAATGGGTCATAAGGGGTCATAAGGTGTCTTAGGACCCATTAATGTGTCTTATGACCCCTTAGGACCCCTAAGATGGTCGTAAGGGGTCATAAGGTGTCCTAAGACCCATTAATGTGTCCTATGACCCCTTAAGGCCCCTTATAAAACATTAGGACCCCTAAGAATACATCTTCGGTGTCCTAAGGATTCATAAGGCATCATAAGGGCCCCTAGGACCTTTTAAGACCCCTTACGACACCTAAAAACCCGTAAGATGGTTGTAAGAGGTCATCAGGTGTCCTAGGACACATTAATGGGTCCTATAACCCCTTAATACCCCTTATGGCACATTACGACCCCTAAGAATACATCATCGGGGTCCTAAGGGGTCGTAAAGGGTCATAAGGTGTCATATGACCACTTAATACCCCTCATAACCTCTCTCTCTCTCTACCCTTCTCAAGATGCCACCCTCTATCTTTTCCCTTCTTACCCTTTCTCTCTCTCCTCCCTTGTCACCCCTCTCTCCCTTTATCATTTTGTGTTTCAACATAGGGCATACACCCTATAGTGCATACGTGCTATGCAAGAATACAAAAAATGACAACAAAGCTAAGAACTTCGTGAAAGAGGCCCACATTTTTTGTCTACTACCTGATTACTATGGTCTATTTGAAAAAAATCACTTTTCATGGTGTTGAAGGTCACAAAGAAGCATATTCTATCAATTTGTGCCACCTTTCTGTTTAAAAATAAACATCGAAGTGCGAAAGTCAATCATTCTTCACCAAAATTGATCGATACAGGTAAGTTTTTTATTTTTTACATGTGAAATATGAATAAAGAGATTTTTTGTTTATAATTGATATGATATGGACTTTTTGAAGGCATAATTTGACATATTATAAGAGATTTATATTATAATTTGTCATAGATTTATATTATAATTTGAGTTATTGTAATAGATTGATGTTATAACTTCACTTATTGTAATAGATTAATATTATAATTTGAAAATTGAAATGAATTCATATGTAGAAATCATCATCATGCCAAGGAAATGAGAAAAGACTCTAACACCGGAAGAGCATGAAAGAGACAAAGAGAAGAAAAGGGAAAGAATGAGACAACTTTGTAAACACAAAAAATTGCATACCATAGAAGAATATTTTCCTTTGGATGAGGAACATGAAACATCAATAGAAAGTAAGAGAGAATTGGAATTGGAAGCAAAAAGGAAACGAATGAGAAACTTGCATGCAACAAGACAATTGAATTATGAAGATGTGGGCACATCATCTATGAGTTCCCAAGTTGAAGAGACACAATCATCCAATGTTGGAGACACACCCTTGTATAATCTTGAAGGCACACCATTTTCCACATTCCAAGGAGTAGGCACATCATCCATGAGTTCCCAAGTTGAAGATACACCATCATCCAATGTTGGAGGCACACCATTGTATCATGTTCAAGGCACACCATTGTCTACATTTGAAAGTGTAGGCACACCATTGTATCATGTTGAAGGCACACTATTGTCTACACTCCAAGTTGTAGGCACACAATTGTATCATGTTGAAGGCACACCATTATCTAGATCTGAAGGTGTAGGCACAACATCATGTCATGTTAAAGGCACACCATTAACATCTCAAGTTGGTGAGGATCCATCTTTCACATATCAATTTCAAGACACATCATCTTCGGTTGAAGGTACACAATTCACACATAATTTTGTTGATGGTCCTAATGTTGAGACCACTCAACAGTTGAAAACACCTCCTAGAATTGTTTATACAAAGCCAAAATATTTGATTGATATTGATACTAACATTTTGCAAGAAATGCCTAACAAGATTCCCAATTAGCGTACTTGTCAAAGATATGCTATTAGTATTTGGAGATTATTTGTTGAGAATTTAAATGTGACAGGAAGATTTCAACTATTTGTTTAAATGATGAGAAATCTAAAATTTAGGCCCATCATGAAGATTCTTGGGTTAAGAATGATGGATGAGTCAAGCAAAAAATCTATTGTAAATAATCTAATGACTTCATATAAGAGTGTGGGTTCTACATTACACATGAAAGATAGTAATGTCACATGATGTGTACTTACATCAACAATAGTAAGAACTCAAATGAAGAAATCTCAACTCATTAGAAAGACAAGCAAAGAATTCAAAATAAGTATAAAGTCTCTAATGAAATTCGTGGGAAGGCGTCAAAGAGTGGAAGATCCAAAAAACAATGAGTTATGGGCATTTTCTGGTAGACTACCGCAAAAACATAATGAAATTGTTGAAGCTTTAAAATCCTTGATTGAAGAATTTTGGAAGAATAACACACGAGTATCTCCTAATCAAAGAGATGTTGCAAGAAGGATGATTGGTAGTCGAATCCGCGATCCACATCCAAAACCTTTTTTGGAATCAACTCAAACACAATTCTTTGCAAAATTTATACATATATATCCTCAATTTAAAATTAGTCAAATATATTTTGAAATGGATAAATCTTTTTTTGTGAAGATAAATCACACACGCATAATTTTTTGTTGTAGGGTACATATTGAATCTTCTAACCATTTTCATGTTTATAAGCATATATGTGTATATTTGCATTCTAACAATGTTTTGTAGGATTGTAACATAAATAACCCACTTAGATCTTCAAGGGAATTAATTACTACCATTTTATGTGAAAGAGGGGATGGCCAACAATTTTACAAGATCTCATGCTTCAATGGTACATGAATATATTGTGGTGGTTTGCAACATTTGCCAATTTTTCAACATATGGAGAGTACACATGCAATTTGGAATGAAAAAGTAGAAATTGGAAAATATAAGACCGTGGAATATGCTCTAAAAGATGGAAAAGAGGCTAAAAGATGTGATTTAGTAATTGAAAAGATTCTAGTGTATTATTTCATTCATATTTTTTGTGAAAACATTGTGTATGAGTATGGAAGGCATACACATAGAGCTCAATGGTTGGATATGCAATTCAAGTTGTGCAAGGACACATTCCCACTTGATACCATTGTTTTAGTTGTGTACTTCACAGAGAACTAACTCTACAATGAAAAAATGAGGTGCAAGCAAAGTATTATAGCTCTCAACAAGTTTCTATATTTGTTCATACAGTATTCATGCATTGACATGACAGTACAGAGGAGAACATGAAGATATTGAGGGAGTACTCATTTTTACATCATCAATGATCATTCGCATTCTAAAGAGTTTGTACACAGTTTGTTTCATCTATTTTATGGTGATTTTTCTAATAGGAAAATATCATATCATCGACACATCATATGGTCAAACAATTGTGCATCGCAATTCAAGAATTCTTGGATGGTTTATTGGTTGAGCAGGATGCATAAGAACACGGGTATTCAGTATATGTGGAATTTCATGGAGGTTGGTCATGGAAAGGGAGAGCATGATGGTGCATGTTCATGTATAAAAAGAGACTTAGTATATGAATAATTAAAGTACAAAGAGAAAGCAACATTGTCAGATGCGAGATGTATCGTATAGTGGTGTAATGCTACAATGGGTTCAGGTAATGAAGGTGATTCTACGGTTTGTATATTTTTTTGGTCGATGGATTAAACTAAAATTGCACCATATGAGGATACGCTGACAAGATCAAGTGAGATACACTCTTTTAGAAGCTCGAACATAGAATCATGGATCATCCACATATGACATATGGTGTGCTTTTGTTCATCATGTGTAGATGAAGATTGGGATGGGTGTGAGTCAATGGAATGGGTCGACGAATGTTCTACATGACTTTTGAGCCCACTTGACTCCTATAGTCCCCTGACAACATTACAACTGACACAAATGGAATCATCCATTAAATTTTAGCATTTTTCTGATCAGTGCAATCAAGTAAATTGTCAACGTACAAATAATCTTAAATTTAGTACTTTATCCTAACTGTTTGTTAAATTAATCTCCTCATTATGTTTTTATCATTGTAGGCCATGTTTTTTCTATTGTTGCACCTAAAGACAATGAAGAAGGGACAAATTATTATTTGTGTCATTGTGTTGAGGCAAAAAAGAAATTGGATCACTTGGTTACAACTGGTGAAGGATTAGAATACCCTATAGGAGAAATGGTTGTAACTAGTGCATGGCTTAGACGGTATGGTATGAAGAACCCTAGGTTGTGTTTGTTCGAGGATCGGGAGACACATAGGAAGATTCTTCATTATTCCAACCATTTCATTGCATCAAATGCCTATTTGATCATATATGGAGGAAAACCACACAATAGAACTCTTTGGAAGGTTCATGAGTCAAACCACGAGGCAATACTTGATACAAAAAAGGGTAGGGAAGATCTATTTGGTTCATTGGACTAAAATTTGATACAAAATGTTGTAATGTCAAATCTATTTAAATGCATGTGCATATAACATACATATTTTTATAGGAAGAAATTCCCTTGAATCCGCATTGGGTGGACTGTAAATTGCTCATGCATTACCCCATATGTTTAACACGAAGTTTGTAATATTTAATGACAAAGTTCCTCTTATATTTTTTGGGGTAATACTGAAGGTTTTCTCTTCTTAGATCTTTCCTCCCGGTGCTCCTGATGAGCTGAGTTGTAAACATGATGTTCATTATTAATAATAATAAATATGTTAAGGAAACGAATTCTAGAAATAGAAATCAAAATAATTATGGTATGGCTACATACAAGCGAATGAGACCCTATAATGTTTTTATTAGGAAGATCTCGATGTTGCCAATAAACTTTCTTCCTTCCATAAAAATTAGTTTTGAGGTGTAAGAGGTCAAATTATTCAATTCTCGAAAATTGTCTTGTTATTCCCAATATGAGTGATGCAGAGCCACTAAGACCAATTTGGTCAAATCAATGTAATAAGGCCAATGTTAGTCCTTTTTTCCTTTTAGGTCAAATCACGTTGTTATGATGAATTAAAAAACATTTGTAAGGTCATTGAGCCATTTTGTAGGTTTTAAGGCAACTAGGTCTTGTGATGGTCAAAGATGGTCAAAACTACCAAAAGTGGTCAACAGTGACAAAAATAGTGGAAAATGTATTCATGTCATATTTGACATGTTGGGAAGGTCCTAGATTATTTGGAGGTCATTTGGTTATTGTAACAGTCATACGACTCTGATGTAGGAGCATCAAGGCTCTGAAGAGGCCATCAATGCCAAAAGATTCAAGTTTTTGTAATAAGAACATGTTAGTGCCATTTATTTCATTTTCAATGTTATTTGATGTCTTTTCATGCATTAGGATGCAATTGTAAGGCCCAATGAGCCACTATGTAACCATTTGGTCTATAAGGCCCTAGGTTAGTCAAATGTGGTCAAACTAATCAAATAAGGATAGCATGGAAATGATGTTTTTTGTTCATTTGAGTCATATTGGTCATATTTAGAATGTAATAAGGATCTTTGATGTTAAATTGTCAAAAATTACAATAATGTTGTAAAAAGTTGTTGAAACTTTTGCAACATTGGCAAAACTAGTTGTTAATTAAGGGGGTAACATCTTAAGTAGTTCAAATTGGTTGAGTATAATTATAAACTATCTTGTAATGGTTTAAAAGTCCCTCTTTGGGTCAAGGGAATATAGTTTTGAATTTTGGTTGAAGATCTCAATGAAAAAAACATTACATTTTAATTTGTGTGCAAAATCTGAGGACAATCACATGCCATTCTATTTGGATGTTGAATTTTTATCTTAAACCAATTTGGGAGTGAAGAATAAAGAGTTGTATTTATTTTCATCAAGTTTCATGTTCTATCGTGCATTATAGAAAGAGATCCATTCATTTTTGTAAAAGTGTTCCTAAAGGTGCACTCAGCCCCAAAACTAGAAATCTTTAGGCGATCATTTCTCAGATCTTGTGCAAGGTATCAAAAAACCCTTAGGTGCTATAATACCATGTCATGGAGGCCTATAATAACCTATCTCAATTTCTGGAGATTCACTTTCATTTTCAATTGGCAACCCAATCTCGGTTGATGCCAAAACTTGCAATGTTGCTTAGTTGAAATTTGAAACATAGAATAGCTTTAAAACTATTCATCATGGCCTTGAAATTGTTGTGTCAATAGTTCAGGTTGGCTAGGTAAATTCTAGAAATGACCTCGTTTCTCTCACAAAGTTGCTCGATCATTGTCGACCACTCTGGAGTGAAGTGTTCCTAAAGGTGCACTCAACACCAAAATTCATGATCTTTAGGTGGTTTTTTATCGGAGATAGTGTGAGGTATTTCCAAACTGTCATGTGCTAGGGGACCATGTCATGGATTTCTAAAATAACCTATCTCAATTTCTGGAGATTCACTTTCATTTTCTATTGGCAACCCAATCTTGGTTGATGCCAAAACTTGAAATGTTGCTCAGTTGAAAGTTAGAACATTACATATCTTTCAAACCATTCATCATAGCCTCAAACTATCTGTGAAAGCAACACCATTTGGCTAAGTAAACACTAGGAACGACCTCTTTTCACTCACCAAGTGGCTCAAACTTTTCCGACCACTCTAGAGCGAAGTGTTCCTAAAGGTGCGCTCAACACTAAAATTAATGATCTTTAGGCAGTCATTTCTCAAATCTCATGCGAGGTATCGACAAACTGTCAGGTGCTAAGGGACCCTGTTATAGAGGCCTACAATAACCTATATCTCAATTTCTAGAGATTCACTTTCATTTTCAATTGACAACCCAATCTCGGTTGATGCCAAAAGTTGCAATGTTGCTCAGTTGAAAGTTACAACATTGCATATCTTTCAAACTATTCATCGTGACCTCGAACTGTCTGTGGCAAAAAATTGGGTTGGATGGGTAAATGATATAAATGAATTTGTTTCTCTCACAAATTGGATCGATCATTTTTTATCATTCTGGAGAGAAGTGTTCCTAAAGGTACACTCAGCACAAAAATCAGCGATCTTTAGGTGGTTGTTTCTTGGATCTTGTGTGAGGTATCTATGAACCGCCAGGTGCTACAAAACCGTGCATATCTTTTAAACCATTCATCGTGGCCTTAAAATTTCTATGCCAACAGCTTTGATTGGCTGATTAAATGGTAGGAACGACTTTGTTTCACTCTCCAAGTGGCTCAAACGTTGCCAACCACTCTGGAGCTAAGTGTTCCTAAAGGTGCACTCAACACCAAAATAGATGATCTTTAGGTAGTCATTGCTCAAACCTCGTGCGAGGTATTAGAAAACCATAAGGTGCTACGGGACCGTGTCATAGAGGCCTACAATAACCTATCTTTTTGGAGATTCAAATTCATTTTCATTTGGCAACCCAATCTTGGTTGATGTCAAAACTTGCAATGTTGCTCACTTGAAAATTACAACATTGCATATCTTTCAAACCGTTCAACGTGGCCTCGAACATCTGCGCCAACAATCGATTGACCAGGTAAATGCTAGAAATGACCTCATTTCTCTCACCAAGTGGATCTAACGTTGCCGACCACTTTGGAGTGAAGTGTTCTTGAATGTGCACTCAACACCAAAATTAGCGATCTTTAGGCAGTCATTTCTCCGAGCTCATGTGAGGTATTGGTGAAATGTAAGGTGCTACGGGACCATATCATGGAGGCCTACAATAAGCTATTTGGTCTTCTAGAGATTCACTTTCTTTTTCAATTGGCAACCCAATCTCGGTTGATGCTAAAACTTGCAATGTTTCTCAATTGAAAGTTGCAACATTGTATATCTTTTAAACCATTCATCGTGGCCTTGAACCATCTGTGCCAAAAGCTTTGGTTGGTTGGGTAAACACTAGGAATTGTGCGTGAATATAGTACCTACAAGATACAACACAACACTTCAATATGTCATTATATTAACAGTTATAACTATGAAAATTGTGAAGGAAAAGCATATGGAAACCATCAAAATTGACATATTACTTCCTATCTAAGAAGAGTGTAATTTAAGCTATAATTTCCCTCAGATTATGCCTAAATCAGTGACATATTCAATCCTAGAATGGAAGATTCAATGAGAAAAATGAAGTTAATTGTCATGCAAAGGTTCATTTTAAAGCACAAATGAAGATTATTTAATTAGCTATATGAGATTGTGAAGCAAAATTGATAGCATAAGAGTATAATTGAAATTCTAAGATTAAGGGCCCATTGAGCTCAAAAATTGACTCCTTTTATAGAAGAATTTGAGGAATGAGTGGTTGAGATTGATTTTTGTAGAGATGTGGAGATTGAATCTTTGGTGATTCATGTGAGTGATCCATGTGAGTAAACTCTCATTGGCTTATGGATTGACTTTCCATGTGCAAGTGATGAGTTGTAATTAAAGACTTTATTTAATTCCTTTTAATTAATTACTTTAGCCAAGGATTTAATTGTGTTGTTTTGATTTAATTGTGGCTAGTGTAATTAATGTGAGTTAGTTATTAAATAATTTGGATTTTTTAGGAGATTAAATTGATTTTGATGAATTATGCCAATAATCAAATAGTTGGATTGACATAACTAGGGGTATGATCACACTTAGGGAAAATAGGGTCTCTAGTTAGAGTAGAACAAATTAGGGTGGTTACATTTGCCCCTCTTTGAGTTGATGTGCGAGCAGAGCATTGATTCAAAGAATGTCTGATGTTGAATTTAGAAAGTTTTATAATTTCATACTTGATTGAATGAAATGTAGCTAATGAGATCATTCTTGCACTTGATTGAACTAAGACTCATAGTATCGAATTTGAACTTGATCAAACAAAGGTCGATTAACAGAGATCTAAAGATACCAATTTTGAACTTGATCGAATGATAATTGATAATACCGACTCTGAACTTGATCGAACGAAGGTTAGTACGAAGTTTCTGAGAGCTATGAGGTATCAATTCTGAACTTGATCGAATGAGAATTGATAATACTGACTCCGAACTTGATCGAATGAAGTGTAGTAAAATGTTGTTGAGAGCTTGATAAAGATCTGAGAGATTGTAGGCATAGATATCTGGCTTGTTTAGCGTTCAATCCTTCAATCCAACAATCCTAACTTGATCAAAGGAAACTACCATGCCCCTAGTCTTTTGATGATGAAGTCATTTTTGTTGTTTGAATAAGAATTTGATTGATTTTGAGTGTGATCATGCCCCCGAGATGGCATTCAAAGTATGAATAATTTATCTCTGGAGAGGTGTTGGTGGTAGAGATGGCAGGCTCCCTCCTATGGATAGAGGTTAGAGACATGACCATGATGATAGGGGAGATGATGGAGAAGATAGGGGTGGTGGTGGTGTGGGGGCGAGTGGGGAGGGCAGATGGACTCGATTTAGATTTGTGCCTCCACACATGGATCCAGGTCCTTTACTTACGAGGAAGAAACATCATAGATCTTCAGGGCAGAGGCCCAGTGGAGGAGGTGGACCGCCAAGACAAGATCCTCCTAGGGATACAGGTAGGGATGGAGACCCTTTATAACAGTGCCAAAGAGAGCGAGAGAATCTCAGAGCTAGGATTACCACATTAGAGACACTTCTGGTTGATAGAGATAGGCAGCTTGAGAGGTTGAGATCTGAGAGATATTAGTAGGATGACAAACTCATAATGGAGAGAGATGTACAGGAATAGATAGCCACTCATCAGGGATAGAGAGATACATATTATTTTACCTTGTATTATGTTGTAGTTCCAAAGGCTCAGAGAACACCTTTGTATTCCATGATAGCCCGACATTCAGAGGGAGCTATGCCTCCACATCCACAAGCTGATTCATCACCTCCTCCTCTAGATCAGGGAGAGGGTGGTAGTCAGAGATGACTGTTATGATTATATCTAAGATTTTTGTATATTGATCCTGTTATGATCATCCTTTGTACTACAGACATTTGATACATGTGTATATATTTTATCATGATCTTGTTGATACTTGTTGTAGACATTCCCACATTTTGTATCTGATATTCACTGATATATATCTGAGATAGCTTGTTCTGATTCTGATATGCTCATTGGTTCATTGTTGATAGATGATTAGATTGATACACATTTTGATTATGTACTTGGTCTTTATGATGATGTTAGAGTAGATTCATGTGATGACATCATTTATGCTCTTTGAGTATTACTGATATATAGATGTGTTAGATGATTCTATATGGATATGCAGATGTATGTTTTTGAGATTTTCTTTATGAAAATATATGTATGGATGCACTTAGGATGTAAAAATGCAATGCTTGAATGCTTTGTTTTTGTATTTTCTCCTTCCCATTATGAATGCAATGGATATGAAACGACGTGAATATATCAATAATATAGATTAAGAAGTCAAACTTGGATTTTGAATGAGCCAGGAAATCATTTTGAGCTCAAATCCTTATGTTGTTTTAAAATGAATCATGCAATCTTAAATGTAACTAAATGCAAACTTCTAGGATTGTCACCGATTTGTGTACATTTTAGCATTTTATCATCATAGGGCATTTGTGTAATGGACATCAATGGATAGTACAACTGTCACTAATACCCAGAAAGACCATGAAAGTATGAATACTATTTTTTTATTGGATGTAATGTCGAGAATAAACCTAAGCATCAAGGCATAGAGGCCAGGATGACTTGTTAGTTATCTCCTTTTACTTTAAGAATCATCTTTTGTTCATGTGTAATGTAAGATATGCAACCTACAATGACCTTCAATATTCATATCCTTGGCTACATAATATGTCATACACCTTACTAAGAATTTGATTAGAAACAGACAAGGAAATTAGGGTGGTTACATCAAAATTCAATTATACAATGACATAAATAGAATATTCGCTTACCGCTAGCAAATAGTCACTATGTACATCCACTGAAGAGGCACGCTGACGATCTGGAGTAATGAGTCCCTACAAAAATGATCAAAATAATATTTAAAATACATACATGAATATCATTAAATTTTTCAATACAAACTATTAAAATAACAATTAAAATTAAGTAATCTCTTTCATACCTCAGTAAATGCTTCAGAACTAGATACAACTGCAACTACACCATGATCCAAAGTATCATGAACAACAAGAGGAGTCTTTGTTGTCAATAACTGAAAAATGAAACAACAAGAGTATTATGTAGTTATCAAGAATACCTATGATTTTTTGCAACCGCGCTAATGAATAAATGGTACCTCTATGAAGGTGCCACCATATCCTTCATGTGCGGTGCCGATGTTGCATCTCCAGCATTAAACTAGTGCACATGTATTATAATTTATAAGACAAACATTCATAAAAGAACGTACCACTGGTGTGTTCATTATAATGCATTATTACATATAAACCTGTGGACTCAATGATGTCATCACAAAGCTAGGTGAAGGAATGTGATCACTTCCATGACCACTTTGACTTTGGATTTTGAACATAAGTTATCTATTCATTTAGTTATGTATTCACTTATTAATTAAATATAATCAAGTAAATCAAATTAACATGCAAATAAAGATACCTCAAGGAAAGTTGAACGGTGCCCTTTGTTGTCTAATGTGAACGTTGATGGTCCAACAGTGAACTAATACACATGCACAATAAGTTATGAGACAACCATTCATATAATTACATAATAATCAAATGAAAATTAATTAAAATACTTTATTTGATACATACTTATGCATTTGACGACCTAGTGTAAGAGGGGGTTGGGGATCATTGCCGCTAGAAGGAACACTCTTGCCCTCAATTTTGATCATAATCAATGTATACTAATTTAATTATTCATTCATTTATAAATGAAATATGATCAAATAAAATTAATGAACTTGCAAATATTTACCTATGTATCAATGCCAAATGATGCATTGATAAAATCACCAGGCATCATTCAATCATCATCTTCCTCTCTGTGAGCAGTACCAAATGTGCACAGGGATCTACAAGACCAAAAAATATGACCCCTCAAAGAATTTCCATGATCACCCTCAACTAAAGGAGTGGCACACAGAATGAGAGTATGAGTCAAAGCACTAATCGTGCCTAGTGTGTCCAACTCCACATGTTCATTCTCAATGTAAGGAATACTAACACGATCCACCCGTGGCTTGCCATTGGGCACCCTAGGTGTGTTAGGGTCACGACATGTGATAGGTCTATCAAATGATGACCCTCGCCTCTACCCTAAGATTCTAGAAAGTCAAAATAATTTGGCACCTCCTTGAGGATAAAATCACAATAGAGTTTCCTCAGGAAATATATAGGAACCTCATGATCGTTACAGGGAGGGAAATCAAAGACCATCCACCATCTGTCCCAAAAGTTTATTTTTATATATATTCATTCAAGCACCAATGAATTGGGAACCTCTTTGTTGTAGTTCTAAGAGTATCAATTTCCCATGGCTTTTTAAAGAGTTTTCAAATGTTGCCTTTTGTGATTTGTTTCTTTTTTATGTCCTCGTGATAATTTATTTACATAATATCATTTTGTTCTTCTCTTTTTTCGTGCCATAAATTAATTTTCCCACTAACTGAGCCTACGTGGGTCAAGATTAATTCTAATGATTTTGAAAGTGTTTCCCTTCTAGGATTTATATCAATAGAATCTTTTAACCTCCTAATTAAAGATTCTAATTCTATTTTCCTTCTTTCAATTTGGTTAATCAATTTTTCATGTGTTCTAGGAGGAGGTTTCTCGATTGTTGGAGGCGGTTGGGGTTTATTTTCTTTGTCATTTTCAACATTCATTTGTTCATGAGGAGAAGATGGAGGGTTTGGTTGAGGGTTTTCTTTATGGAAATTATTCCATCCTGGCAAATAAAACAAAATCTATTTTAAAAGCCTAATAAAACTTAAATTTAAGAAAATAAACTTTGACAATAAGATTTGATTGAAAACTTAAATTAAACTTAAATTTCAATACAAATAAGAGGCATAGGTTGTAGAATCACTTACTTCTTCCGGTTTGACCTTGATGATGTCATGGAGCCATTTTTTGTTCGATTTGATGAAGCCAACATGCAAAACATCCTGTGTATGCACTTTGGAAATTATCTCCTTTTCTAGAAACACGGGTTTGAGGGGAAGAAATGAGCCTTTTTTTGCTCTTTGACTTTTGTAATCTTTTTCATAGTGCGCACGTGCTATGATTTGAATTTCCCAAGCCATAGTTGTGTGCTCTATAGCATGCACGTTATTTAGTGTGTAGGAACTATACTCTTTTGGGGACCAAAAAGGAATTGGGCATATTTTTGGTCCCCCATCTTCATGCATGTACCCAGATCTCACTCTTACCTATCATCCTACCAAAGGGTTTTGTAAAATGCTAAATCTAACTATACCTTTTGTGAAGCACACAAAAATAGCTATGTTTTATTTTTCTAAAAATATCAAGAATGATTTTTCATGCATAGATGGTTTGACCCTCTTAATCTTACCCATTTTTAAAATACTTTAGTAGTTTAGAAACTAGATTAAAAGTACTACAATTCTTATTCTTTACACATCTTCCAATTTTGAGTGCATGACCCTCAAATTTATCTTTGAAGTTCAGGTTTACCTGATTTCAAAAAAAAAGTGGCCACTTATACCCCCCCTTTTTGTTCACCATCTTTGTGCACTTACCCACTTATCAATTTTTGAGTTATAATAACTAACTCTAGCATGAATAAGGTCATTAGAAATTTTATAAACTTGGCCAACTCTCCAAATACCCCACTAATCCTTTGCATCTTTATCTCATTAGAGATTTGCATTTGTTTGAAAAAATTTCCCATGTGTATTTCAAGTGCTATTTGTGACTTGTGCAAGATGAAGTTCATGTCATTGATAAACGTTGAAAAAACATTTGAAAGAACCATATCATCATTGTCTATAGATTTTCAAATTCAATTATTTTCATGATTCTTAGTAAGTTACATGAGTTCTCTTAGGGTTTTTGACTGAGATTGTTGATGATTCCACTCCACAATGATAGAAGACATAGTATGTGAGAGTCATCACATATTTTTCACACTAGGAGGTACTCAATATGATTATTTTTTTAGCAAGTTCAAAAATAGGGGTAAGAACTGGTTGTGACTGGGGACAAGGACTATAAAGGATGTAGGATGAATCCATAATATTTATAAATATTGGTGTGTTATCCCATGGGAAATAGATTCAAAGAGAGTAGAAATCATAGGGAAAACATGGGTATTAACTTGAGAAAATATGCACAAACCAAAAACGAGACTAGAACAACAAAAATGCTACTAAAAATATGTACATGGTAGGCATCCCTACCTCAAATTGTTTCAAGATGGTCAGAAAAATCCATTTATAGGTTGACAAAAATATGCACCTGTGCAAAAAAGTGATGAATACTTATGTATTACTTGTGATCTCATTAGGTTGAACAAATTAATAGACATGAGATGATAAAGATTTAAGAACAAAATATTGAACAACTAGATCTCATCATAAATTTAAGAGCTCTCTTGAATGGACTTGGTATCACTTTCTACAATTTTGGTCATGTGCTTTGGAATCATGCTAAGCATACCAACTTTCTCTATCTAAAGATCCCTTTGATGATTTGAATTGGAAGAAATGAAGCCACAAATTGGACAAACTTCATATAATTTTCAATGTGAAGAAACTTGAACCAATGCAAATATTGAATTTTTTATTTGAATCTCAACATCTTTGGGATTACGTATACAAACATTTTCATCCAAAAAAAAAGGATCGAGGTAGACACATTTTTCATGGTGGAGATCATCAAGTGAAGCCTTCAAATACCAATATGGGATACAAACATCATGAGAATTAACTTCATTAGACTCCATCATTAGATCAATCATTACCTCATTATTTTCTTCATTGTTGGTATAGTTCCCAAAATTATCTTCTAATATAGGGGTGTCTACTTGGTCAGGATATTCAAAAATAGGATTACTTTGAACCTTGAATGCTCCATAAGATAGAGATTGCACTTCCATCAAGACAAGGACATCTTTTGACATATCTTTATAGTTTTCATATTCAACCTATTCACCAACATTTATATGGTCATCTATATTCTCACAACCCACTAATTCTTCTCCATGATACTCTTCTTGAAATTTCAAATCTTTATATTCGAGTTTTATGAAAGTTTGGAGAAGATTTCTTGATGATTCATCTTCACCCCCTTGGATTTGATCTTTGAATATTCTATCAATTGTACTAGTCAGTAATGGTTCACTGATATCTTCAAAAGTAAAGATCTCAATTTATGAAGGAGAGGATAGCTACAAAGGTTCACTCAAGATTTCCTCTTCATTAGTCATATTAGTACAAGAGTGTGTGATAGATTCTACAGGTTTGATTTCATCAACAGAGCTATCATCTTTAATAATCGATGATGGGTGAATTGGAATATCTTCTCTACATAGAAATTCATCATCGAGACACCAAATTGGAATACAAACTACATGAAATCCATCTTATAACATTCTTTATTTGTCATTTTTTCAAGTTGGGTCTGCATACAATTATTGAAAATATTTAATACCTCTTCCTCAAGTTTCTTGTTTTCAAGTTGATGGATGACTTCTTCTTTGCTATGGTAATCATTTTAATGCTTATGACTCACTTCAATGCAACCTTCTTTTTCCATCCTTCTCACTTTGTTTTGATATTTCTCTTGCCATGCATTCTTATGAGAAAATATAGCTCCATCTTCTTTGACACATAAATATTATGGTGAATCCCTTTCAAGACTTGGATTGCAATACTTCTCATTAAAATTTTGTTCATTATTAAGAAAATTATTCTTTCCCTTATCATTCTGTTTGATCCCTTGCAATTTTTGAAGCAAAGAAGGATGCAATTTTTCAAGTGCAAGTTTCAAACCACCACAGACGCTTTTCAAAAACTATATTTTTTTTAGGTTCACCAAGATCTTGATTTCTTTGACCAACAAATTTAGTGGAATGATCACCATCATTATTGTTCATTATTGATTTATGTGAATGACCATGTTCAAGAAACCAGTTCCCTTTGCCATATTTTTCTTCAATCTTTTACATTTTTTAAAGGAAGTATTAGATTTTTCTAGAACAAGCCACAAGCCACTGTATAAACTCTTCAAGAATTCAACTTGTTTAGGATCATCAAGAGTTCCATTTTGTTTATCAAAAGATACAAGAGAAGAATCATCATTGTTGATTTTCATTGATTCGATTAAATGATTACAACTAAGAAACTAACTCTTTGTTCCATATTCGATTAAATATTTTACAAAATTTGAAGCACATATGGGTGAACCTTTTCTAGAACAAGTTGCAAGATACCATAGAACCTCTTCAAGCATTCTATCATCAAGAACCTGCTTCTTTTGATATGAATAATATTCATCATCAATTTCATTATCGCTTTCCAATTTCATTAGTACCAAAATAATTTTATGAATTCAAACTTTCAGATAGAGTCACCAACCTTCATTCCAACAAAGGTACCTTGAGATATTTGAGGAACAAAAACCATCGATATTTCACTCCCTAGCAAAGTCGCCAAAAATATGTTGGTAAACATATTTGTCATTGTGATTGTTTGTTTTAAACTGGTGTTGTTACCCTATGAGTAGTGAAAATCACACCAACAATTGGAGAGATTGCAATAAACTACAATCTTCATTTGTCTTTGAGAGGGGTATCTCCCTTGTATAATAGGGTTATTTGGTATTTTGTGTACTTTTCACTTGAAAGTACAAAAAGGAGACAAAACAAAACTAAAATAAATGGATAATAGAAACCTCAATAGTAGACATACAAATACCATTTGAGATTCACAATTCATAATGACTAAAAAGGGGGTTTTAGCACAAAATTCAATGATGAAAAAATAAGGATAACAAACCTTGACATACAAAAAAATAGGTTATACCAACACATCAAATTGAGATACCAAGAAATGGGTGCATTTCATCACAGAAATTGCATAGATTAGAAGAACCACTTGATTCCACAAATACATAAAGAGATTACCAACTTAACATAAAAAAAATTAATAATAACAACTCATGAATATATTCAAGAAATGAAAATAAATACATTATTCATTATCTCTTTGAAAATATACAAAGATCAAAAACCTTTTTCTACATAGAGTGAACCCAAAAGTCTCTTTGGAAATTTCTCCATAGTTTCCCCTCTTCAAAAGTTCACCCCTTTTACATGACAAATGAACTTGTATTTATAGGATCACCTTGATAATGAACCTCTAACCACTTAGAATAACCACCTAGGTAAACACTTCACATTCCTACTTAGCATAGTTACCCAAGTGATCACTTACAATAATTACCTATCTAAAGAGAAGTTAGGATTTATTTAACTTTTACAAATATCAAACCTAAAGTCTAACTTTAGTTAGTATTACCAAATTTTGAATTTTGTTCCAAATAGGTATCTCCATGATCAATTTGCACCCAAGATCATGTCTTTTAAACTCCATATCTTCATTTTTTTTTAAGAAATGCTTAAGGATCATACATTAATGGTCTTGGTATATTCTTTAATGCATATACTTAGTTAATTAAAATAGTCTTTGATGGAAGAGGAAAATGGAGGGAAGTTATTTTTTAAAGATAAAGTCATTGTACATTATGTGTGGGTATCCTTGGCTCCACATGCCCTAAGTCTAGCTCCATGTTGCAATAAAGAAAGGAGACTCACATTTCAAAGAAGTCAAGTTTGATATAGAAGACTCGAGTCCCTTAAGGGTTTCTTTTTTTAAATCTCTCTTCTTGAGATTGCAAAATATTATGGTGGAAGATACAACTCCAAGTCGTCAATAGAAGATTTTGAGACATATCTGTATAAGTTTCACTTCATATTTTGTGTTTTCAAGGATTAAAATTTCATATCATGTGTCTTTTGGTTTTGGAGCAGTTAAGAAGTGCAAGAGAAATGACATGTGGGATGGTTTGAGGTCCCAATCATCAGAAATTATGATAAAGAAGAGAAGATGGTCATGTAAGAGAATTATAAGTAGTGAATAGAAGCTAATTGTGAGTATCCAAAGTCATGTAAAGGAATGGATAGTTTAGCCATTGATAAATAACACAATAAAACCCTCATAGTGAACAAATATATTCTTTCTACAAATAACATAGTACAACAATATATAATGACAGTCAAGGTAAAGGCCACAAATGACATAAAGAGCCACATATTTATTAATAACAATGACTTTAGGAAAAAGAGCATCAGTATTAAATATTGGAACAAAACATTTCCATAAAGAAAAAGAAGATATTAATAAAATGAATGAAAAATATTTGAAGAGATGTTGTGAACAACAAGTTATGCAAGGCTTTAAAAGATAAAAAGAAACAAATTCCAAGTGGACAAAAGATCTTAACCAAGAACCACAGTCTAGAGAATTTTAAACTATAAAGGGGAAATGATGAATGAAGAGAAATTATATTTACAAGAATAAAGAAAAAAAAGAGAGAAGATGCATAAACAAAAAGAAGGTATTCTATTCATAGAAGTAACAACAATGATAGTAAATGTAAAGGGCATATCACTCATTTGTTCCATCAAATATTTTAATTTCTCTAAGAATGAATTCACTGGGATAAAGATGAAGATTATGTGTTGTTAATAAGGATACTATGACTATTAAAAGACACTTATTTTCTTTCTTTAAAACATACATACGATGTTCATAGGATGCAAAGAAAAATTCACTTTAAGGGAGATGTTCACTATTCTATTTTTGTCAAAGAAGCATTCACTTTTCTTCCATGGGTACCATTTATTCACATGACTATCCATGTTGTACATACTATCCAAAAGATACTATGAACAAAAAAGGTATAAGATATGTAATGAAACGACAGTGTTTCTAGAGAGTGAAAGCCATTAGTGCTTCTAGAAAGTGAAAACCATTGTTATTGAGGACACAAAGGCCATACATGCAAAGTAATGCAGCCATAGAAATAAATGAAGAAATGTATGAGGGTAAAATAACCATAGAAAACAATGACACACATTTGGTAAATTACATTATAGTCCTACCTACATACAGAGATGAGACAATCAAAGCAAAGAAAGAGTAGTCTTCTCTTATGGAGGCAATAAGATTGTTAAGTGTTGAGGAAGTCAAGCTCAATCAAAGGATCAAGATACAGTAAAACAAAAATAGATCCATGGATGAGTATATTCGTTCAAAAAGGGTATGAAATGAATGGAAGAGATTCCAAGAGCTACCTTATGAGGGTCATGCATATAACCTTCGAGACACAAAGTTCATGATATACATTCAAAATAGAAGTATAAAATGACATTATGTATTAAAATCAGTTAGAAGGACTGGGAATATGCAAGAAACAATTATTAAAAAGAGTATTTATAATTATAGTTTATATTTCTATCCATAAAGGCAAGAATAAACTAGTGAACAGTGTGAAATATTGAGTTCAAGAGATAAATCAAAGGATTTTGGAATAGTCATAAAGGAGGGAAACCAGAAAAGCATATCTATCAAGGAAAAATCTAACGATGAGATATTTAATAAAGGAAAATCCATCTAAAGAAAAATGTATGCATGATACCATGAAACAATCAAGAAATAAACAAATTTAAGGCATGTGATTATGATGAATGTCTAGAGAAGATAAGCACATGATGAAGAATACATGAAGTGTAACAATATCATAGATATAAAGGCATGAAGTGCAACAAAAAAGAGTTATTTTTTGGATTCATATGGACATTGTGATATGTGTAATGTGTCTCTAATGGATGTGTATACATATGGAAATAATTTGGGGTTTTAATGGCACAATTTTGAGTAGTTATTAATATCCTAAATGACCAATTTCATTTACATTTGAACCAAGACTTTTTCAACCCAAAGTGAACTAGTATAAACAATGTGCCATATATTCATGGAGGAAGTGGGTAGGAGTTTGAAAGAGTTTCAACATTCCTGGAGGGTATCTAGGGCATTTTGGTGACTTGTTGAAGTAGTTGAGCATTTTGAGGAGGTAGGTTTAACCATTTTCAATGCATTTTCATATATTTAGGAGCATATTTAGCACTCTTATCCATAGATCAATCAAAGAGGGAGTTATTCCTTTATGAAGACTATCTTTTAGAGAAAATTTGGAGGATGAAAAGTAGCACTTAAGAGATTGAACAACCAGGAAGATGATCAAAAAAGTAATGGAAATTTTCCTCTATGCATTTAAGGTTATCTAGTGATGTAAGCAACTATTGTTATTCTATAAAGCACAGTTCTTCTATTTATTTTCAGTTAGTTCTTGCTTCTTTCCTAGAAATGTATTGTAAATTTAAATTGTATGAGTTCTTTTAGAGCATGAGAAACATTGTAACTGACTTGTATGTAGCTATTAGAAAGTATCTTTTGTCAATAAATAAGCTTTTTAGCTTTCTTAGATTCTTCATTTTGTGTGGAGTCGTGAGTGTGATGGATATAATTTTGTGATGTTTGATAAATCCTTGATTGTATGATTCATTTTAAATTTACTTTCATGTTTAAACACATATAAGTGTAGGTCATTTTTTATGTTATCAGCATATAGAAATTTTAGTTGTGATGAATATCTGGTTTTCCTTCTAAAATCTTATGAGGCTTCAACTTTACTATGAAATACTCATGCACGAATATGTATAACTCAAGTTGTGCATAACATAGTTTGTTCATTGAGTATATTGTATATGTCAAGCAGCCTTACATTTTAGACAAATTTTGTGCATCACCCCATGTAGTAGTAGATTTCGTTTCAAAAATTCCTCTTTCCCTTTTCCTAGAAGTGCAGTAGTTAGTTTAGGTGAGTACCAAAGGAAATAGCTTTCTCCAGAGGTCCATCTAAATTACTAGTCACCCACAATCTAGTGTCATGGGGGAAAATGTGCAAGACTGGGAGAAAGTGGATTAGTAATAAAGAAATCAATCTAAACTACTAAACATAATTAAAGTCCCTACAGATAACAAAAATGCAAGCATGATGATCAAATTAGAATAAACTAATTAAAAGAAAACCATCTAATGTTATCTCTATAGAATATTTTTTTGTCATTAGTTTAGACAAAGTCATATGAGTCAAATGATTCAATTAGTGAAAGGCATAAAAGAAAATATATGAGCAGTCAGTAATGTACACCGAGAAAGGCAATAAAGTCAGTAAAGCACAGACACTACACTGAGAACACATAGTTTACCGAACACCGAGAGCACAGACAGCACACCGAATTGACAGTTATCAAGTACTAAAGAAAAATTTAGCCGAGTAAAGATAAGTTACCCTACCGAGTTACTTAAATGGATTGTAAAGCGATAAGGATGCATTTAATACATTGTTATTGTATTAATTTTGATTCTACAATGCACGAAGATGAGTTTGTTACATGATCAATGATCGAAATAGTTCAAAGAGAAGATCTAAAGAGAAGATTAAGAGGTTAAACAAAAATTTCTATTTCCAATAAAAATACCAAGTACCGAGGTAAAAGTGACACGGTCACCGAGTAGAAAATTAGATCTAACAGTCGAAATAATTTATCAGCGACCGAACGCATAAGATTAAGAGGCAATAAATCTTATACTTAAAGGATGTTTTAAGAGCAGAAAAGAGATAGAGACAACAGAGGAGAAAGTGACAGACTACAAAGAAGGTTGTTATTGAATAACAAAAATTAGAGCAGAGCACACCGAGATAATATCTTGCTACAACAGAGAAAATCTAAGCAGTGTTACAGATTGTAATTGAGGAAACACAAGTATTTCCGAGCACATAGAGTCTGATCAACATTTGTAATTGATGAATTATAGCAGACATTTGTAAGTTTTTAATACTATTGTATTGAGAGCTATAAATCCCAATACTGGGTAGATCTTAACCGATCTAATTTCTGTAAAACGTTTAATTGGTTACATCTCTAAGTGTAGAGATTGTAAAATCCTCTAACCAAGTAGACCTAACAAATCTTTGTATACTCTTAATAAGGTAAGCTATCAAAATGGCTATATTATGTAAGCTCTAACCGAGCACCCTTTATACTGTAGTTAGTGAAGGTTGTGGGTGTCATCCCCACCGTAGTTTTGTCTTCTAATCAAGGATTTCTGCGTAAAGAAAATCATGGAGTTATGAGTTCATTTAATTGAATTTTTGCATGTTATGTTTTATGTTTTATTTCAATTTATTGAAATTAGTAAATAGCAGCAGAAGTATACAATTTATGTTAGAAAAATTTTTGTGGTACTGATTCACCCCTCCCCTCTCAATCCCAACTTTCCATAGTCATTTCAACAATTGGTATCAGAGCTTATACTCTTGAGTTATATGGTTTGACCACCTAAGAGTTAAAGATCCTAGTCATGGAAATATTTTATGGTCTTGAATCTGAGTTGTAAAGTGCAAGAGAGTTAATCATTGATCTGAAGAAAAAACTTGAGAGATCTCTAAGGGTTAGACTAAGAATTTATGATGAACTAAAGGTTACACAAGAACAATTTGATACACTTGAAACAACATCTGAAGGAAGTGTTACTGATGAATCTGAGACAACTATAAAAGAACTAATGGAAATGAATGATACACTTACAGAGTAGTTGGACCTAATGAAGATAAATCTTGAAACCAGTATGATAAGAATGACCAAATTGATTGAAGGAAAGAGGATTGTTGAAGATGAAAAGAAAATGGTTGAAGATGATAAAAGACAAGTTAAAATTAAGATATTGGAAAAAGATAATGAGATCATGAGAATGAAACAAGTTCATTATGACATGGTCGATCAAATTCTAAATGTAAATCAAGATAACACCAGAAAAAAATTTGAGAATCAAGCACTGAAAGCTAAAATTGAAAGAATGGATCAAAGACTGAAAGTTGAGAAAGATTCAAATGTAATAATAAAATTAAATGAAGAAGTACTGGAATATTTAGATCAACAATTCAAGAATCAGAAGCAAAGAAATGACAAAACGGGTATTGGATTCAAAGAGGACAGCACTACCGAGAAACAAGAATCGTCCAAAGCACAGAAAGTTGAAAGTACTATGTCCCCACTGAGACAAAAGAAGCCAAGTTGCAATTATTGTGGGAAGCCTAGACATACTGCTAATGTCTACAAGAGCAGGAAAGGTAAATCATCGAGTACACCTAAGTTTTATGGTTATTGTTTTAGATGCAATATACATGGACACAAAGCATTTGAATGCAGAAAAAATCTTGCTAACAACACAAGGAAACCTAAATTTGATGGTTACCGCAAGAACTATAATAAGTTTGGACACAGATTTGAGGAGTGCAAAGCAAAGAAAATAAATGACAATTGGAAGCCTAACCGAGAGAATGTTAAAACCAACCGAGTAGGCATTTCTATACCATGGGACTATAATTTACAAGAATTTCATGTTTATCCTGTGGAAGGTATGGACACATTGCTGCAAATTGCATGTTGATGCACAGAAGGAACAAGAGAAGAGCATGGAGAAATCCTAGCATGGCATGTTTTCATTTTTATAATGTAGGACACCTTGCAAGGAATTATAGATACCGAGGTGATGCACTGACCAAAGATGAATCTAAAGTAAAATCCCCTACAATTGTTGAGTAAATCCAAGAACAAATGAACAAAACCTAGAGGAGACAGACTTGGGATGAAGGGACATCATCCAGAAGCACAGACTGCACCATCTCTAACTAGTTGGTTGCTCCGAGCTCCACCTAGTCAGTGAGAGGTATGTAGGAACTACATGCTTATATCAAATCCTACTTCAAATCCTAGAAATAGAGTTGAGATCCATATTAGCATATTGAGATGCAATTGGATAAGGTGTATAAGTTTTAGATGAACATTGTTATATATGGTTATTTTGTTTAACTCCATCAAGCAAAGTAACTATGCAATCAGTAAAAAGCTAAAAGGGACTTGGCAAGCACATTTAATGCACATTAATAGAGCCATTGGAAACCCTAATCTATGAAAAATTATAAATAGGTCAGTTTCAAAATCATTTGAACCTAATGTTTACAGAAGAACATTGAACACATTTGCAGAGTGACTATCCCGAGAAAATTCAAAGTGACTACGAGGTATTTTGTGAATCTTTGCAAGAGTTTTAAGAAATATTTGAGATATTTTCCGAGTTGAGTTTGCAAATTTGTGGTTTTTCAAAGCATGCCCTAGTTTGTTTAATTTGAAGTATTTGAAGATTAGTCATGGCACCAAAGTTACAAACACTTACAATTGTGAAGGAAGTAGAACCAGTTAATCCAAAATACAAATTACCCCCAGCCATAGCTGCCAAGATATATATGATGGGAGCCCTAGCTTTGATACCACTGAGAGTTATTTTAATCAAAGATTTACGCATGTTTATACATTGCAAGATTGAGTAATTGTGCGAAGCTAAAATAGATACATCATTCAACAAGTTGTGTGAGAATGGGAAAGTGAAGGATGAGCATATTCACCTAGAAGAAAAAGGTTTGACACACATTGTTCACTTACTGAGGGTTTTTAAGATAGAATGGATAAGTGTGGTACTCAACCAAGTACATGACCAATTCATGTGGTTAGATGAACTTGTGAAGATCACTAAGGACATATTGCATATCATTATTGGATTCCCCATCGGAGACAAGCCCAAGGCCACTAATAAAATTGACAAGGGTAATCTCACGGAGCCTACTAAAGCACAATGGGATGGTAGAGGGATGAGAATATCCACAGTAATTGATCCTCATTTATGATATGCTTGCAATATCTTATCATACGGAGTGTTCCAATGATCCCGAGTGGATAGTGCACCTGTATCATCTTAAAATGGAAGCACATCAATGTTAAGAATGTTTAGCCCTCCTTAGTGGGTTTTTTTTACCATGATCATATTGTCCCCTCATTTCTGCACCTTCTCCTACTTCTGTGCCTATTTAGGACCCTGATTGGGCCTCTCTGGGCACCATCCCTCCCATCTGGCACATTTTTTAGGGGTTTTGACTCCCTAGGTCAAGGTTGACCTTGACCTTGACCTAGGTCAAGGATGACCTCAACTTTGACCTGGGTCCCCCATTCAATTTGAAGGTTTGTCAGCTACCAGAGGTCATTAAAATCTCATTTCCCACTTCCGGGTCGGATGTTTTGGGTTACGAAGCAATGATTCTTAAATTATATTTAATATAGGTCCTCTTATAGGGATATAGGTCTAATTGAATTTTAATTATCCTATGTCGGCATCTCTAGAAGATTGTGCCCTAGTTTCATATATAAGGAAGTTTTCTCCTTTTATTTTCTCTAAGTGAGCTCTAAGTACAAATGTGATATCAAGTACGAATCATCAAAAAATCACTAAGTATCTCTAAGAAAGAAGTCATCAAGAAAAAATTTCAATCATCCATTGTTCTACATGTTTTCAAGCTTTCAAAGTGTCCAAGTCTTGCTCTCAATCATTCAAGTTCTCCATTGAAGATCAAGGATTCAAGCTTTCAAGCCTTTGAAGGGATTTGGTACAAGCATTCAATATTTATCATTTCAAGCCCTAGATCTATCCATCATGGTGGTGTGATCTTCCTTAAATATCCTTTGTGCATCCTCAAGACTCATTCATTCTCTCTTCAAGGTGGATTCCAAGCATACAATCATGGAGGTTTATGGTTTCTAATATTGAGTCCAAGCTTTCATATTTACATACTTATTTACATTCAAAATGCAATTGCATATCTATTGAATATCATAGCTTCATTATTATATTCACTTCTACTACTTGCTAGCATTCTTTATTTCAATTATTGATTTCAAGGTTAATTCTTAAATTAGGGTTTGACTAAGGCAAACCCCTCCCCCCAACAAACAAATCCATTTTTCTTGCAGGTACAGGTTTGGAACAGCGGATCAGAGTACAGATTCGGATACCCTTTTTAGCAAACTTTTAGGATCTAGAAACAGATTTTTTGTCAGAGACTTTTGAGGTTGATTCTTCCCTAGGTCAGAATCAGAAATTCTGGGTCAATGGTGACATTGACTTGAGGGTCAAAATCAGAACTGTGTTAGAACAGAAAAATATTTATGGGTTTTGTTCATCTCTGCGTTTCTATTCCATATTTTGGTCTCAGATTTTCTAGAAACTGAGTGCAGAACCCCAAAAATAGCATTCTTCAGATCTGTAACATTTCAAGGTTAGTACTTTTCTCCTATCTATTTCAATTAGATTTCTTAATCTTTCTATATCTATCACACATTCTTCTCTATAAAACAGAATTTAAGATCTTCATCTTTACGCTTATTTCCAAATGATTGATTCATTTATGCATTCATCCTTCCTTTGGGGTTAATCAATTTGGATCCTTCATTTGTGTATCTAAGGATAAAAGGGGAACATATTATCTACCCCCTACATTTCAAATACACATTTTATATCTTACATTTTGGTAACAAACATCCATTTCTTATATTCACCATTTTATTTTATATGTTACATTTTGGTGAACCCGCGATAGACAACTCTTTCTTTTTGGTGTCAGATGCTTTGCCTCTTTTCCTTAGAAACTAGATATTGCATGCACACTAAATTAGTTTTTTTTTATGCTCTTGAATTTTAAAACAATAAAATAAATAAAAAAATTTACATACTCCTAAAAATATAAAAACATTTCTTGCATTTCATTCACTATGAAGATCTTTAAGATGCTTTGGGGTATGGCTATTTTTCTCATTATGCTTCTTTTAGAATCTCTTTATAGTACCTATGATGTTTATGAAATTATCATCCATTTCATCATGTTTTTTAATCTTCATGTTTCACTTTCTTATGCTATCTTGAGATTAACTAATACTAGTCTTCCTACTTTCAAAACTTTCCTCAAGGATTTCTGTAGTGGACTTATTGCTCTTTTGGATTATGTGAAGAATTGGGTAGATGATACCCCATTTACTAATCTTCCTAATCCTAATCCTATCATTCCTAATCTAGTTCCTAATCCTCCTAATCCTAATCCCATCATGCCTAATCCAATTCCTAATATTCCTATGTCTATTTATCCATCTTCTATCCCTAGTTCCTCTCACACTTATGATGGGGCTCAATCTAGGATTCGTGATATCGATGTTCAAGAATTCTTTCATTTACCTTCTCCTTCTTATCATATTCATGATGATATTAAAGGAAAAAACAAAGAAACCTCTTCTAAACCTATCATTCCACCATACACAACATTTTCCCATGAGCACCATAATCAATCACCTCCTATATAATCTTTGCAAGATATGTACACTACCAAATACACTATGGTGGATAAACAAGGCTATAAGGGTTTAGGGATTGGTGTTAATGAAAATGGTATTAAAAACCTGATTCATTCTTCCCCTAAACAAGACATGCATGGTATAGGCTTCCCGCCTCCTCAAATCAAGGTGGTTGATCTTAACCATCATCCTCCTCTTCATGTTCTTTTTCCAACACCTTCCTTAGATCACCTTGATACTCCTCAATATGTGGCTAAGAAAGTGTATGTCCAATTAATGAATTCTAAGAAAGAAATCTTTAAACCCATGCCAAAAAATGCTCTTTCTAAATACAGATGTCCTTTTCATTATTTTAATACACATTTACTTTCTGATTGTGTGCATTTCAAATTATATGTTAGAGAAAGATCTTCCTTAGGAATTATATCTCATTCCCATGCAGTATTACAATTTCTTCATAATTTTGATATAGGGCATTCACCTCATTCCTCTATAAGTTAGATCATATTTCTCCTCTTGTCTCTTAACTGGGGGGAAAGAGGTATTTCCTTCCAATCTTCTAGGATTCATTATGCTCTTAGCATGTATTTTGTTTTGATTTTAATTGGTTATTCTTTCTATATTATATCCTTATAATTTTCTATTATGGTACTTACTTCCTTCGATCATAATCACTCATGATATCTTTTCTAGGAAATTTGTTTTTTAAAGATATCTCTTTTCTATAACATCTCTTGATATAATTTGGTATATCCCTTGCTTTCATTCTTGGGGGGCAAGGTATTTAACTTCTTCCTCTATCTAAGAATTTACTTTCCTTAGCTTAGTGGCATTTTTTTATTCTACAGCATTATTTCCTTATAAAGATTTATGTTTTGGGCTATGGATACCCTATTATATGAGAGTTGATTGTCCTAGGTCATCACCTCTTCTTTATTTTGCAAATTATGTTCTTTATAAACTCTTGCCTTTTTCTTTAGGTTAGAGTTTGATTCCTTCATTATGAGATTCCTCTTCCTCTTGATTGCAGGGGGGCTTGATGATTAAATCTTTGGTCCCTCTTTTCTTTAAAAGATGACATTTTATCCTAAGCACTCCTCTACGGTGGGGGTCTTGATGATAAGATCTATTCCTCTTTGAGGATCCTTTTTCCATAGGTGACATATACATTTCACGATTATCTATGTTCTTAGAGATAAGGGTCAATACTCTTTACTAAGGATATAGTGTATATTGTTGATAAGTTGGATATCTCCTTACCTTGTGAAGTAAGTATCCTCTTTCTCTTCCTTATCCTTCCTAGTGGGTAGTCATGATAAAGAGGGGGCATATATAGGTTCTCCCTTATACTATAGTTTACATTTTACAACATGCTAAATCCTTGGAAGGTAACGCACATAAGTTTCTAAATCCTGAAGAGACACGCATTTTTTTTTTCTAAATCCTCAGAAGGTAACGCACATAAGTTGCTGAATCCTGAAGAGACACACATTTTAAAATATGTTGAATCCTTGGAAGGTAACACACATAAGTTGCTAAATCCTGAAAAGACACGCATTTTATATTCCATAGTGATACAAGAATGTGGATCTATGGATATTTCAAAAGTTGTTAGACGATGCATTACAATTACAAATCACAGTTTATGGGTGAACCTATTGGGTTATCCCTCCTTGGTGATTCATGGTAAGGTGGGCACCTTACTAGGTGAGGTAATCACTCTCTCTTTCCTCTCTTTCACTTTCATGCTAGTAGGATTAGATCATGAAGCTATGTTATCTATAGTGTTGCTCTTGTCTTGCTTATGTAATCATGTATGTTTTCTATGATTAATTTCTCTTTTCTTTCATATCTTTGTGCATGTATGTTGAGTTAGAATCCTTGGTCTAGGGGCTCATGTCCTTGACTAAGTGATGTTCTACCTCGTTGTGATCCACCAGAGTCTTTCTTCTAACTTTACCGCGAGTATGTTCGACTCCCATACTCTCACTAAAGTGGGGGCTTAATGTATCATCTTAAAATGGAATAACTTCCATGTTAATAAAGTTTAGCCCTCCTTAAGGGGTTTTCTTTACCATAATCATATTGTCCCCTCATTTCAGCACCTTCTCCTACTTTTGTGCCTGTTTAGGTTCCTGATTGGGCCTCTCTAGGCACCATCCCTCCCATCTAGCACATTTTCCAGGGGTTCTAACTCCCTGGGTCAAGGTTGACCTAAACCTTGACCTAGGTTAAGGAAAACCTTGAATTTTACCTAGGTCCCCCTTTCAAATTTGAAAGTTTTTCAGGTGCCAGAGGTCATTAAAAGTTCATTGCCCGCTTTCAGGTTGGCTATTTTGGGTTCCAAAGCGACGATTCTTAAATTATATTTAATATAGGTCCTCTTCTAGGGATATAGGTCTAATTGGAATTTAATTCTCCTATGTAGGCCTCTCTAGAATATTGTGCCCTAGTTTCATATATAAGGAAGTTTTCTCCTTTTATTTTCTTTAAGTGAGCTCTAAGTACAAAAGTGATATCAAGTATGAATCATCAACAAAGAACTAAGTCTCTCTAAGAAAGAATTCATCGAGAAAAAAGTTCAAGCATCCATTGTTCTACATTTTTTCAAGCTTTCAAAGTGTCCAAGTCTTCCTCTCAAGCATTCAAGTTCTCCATTGAAGATCAAGGATTCAAGCTTTCAAGCCTTTGAAGGGATTTGGTTCAAGCATTCAAGATTCATCATTTTAAGCCCTAGATCTATCCATCATGGTGGTGTGATCTTCCTTCAAGATCCTTTGTGCATCCTCAAGAATCGTTCATTATCTCTTCAAGGTGGATTCCAAGCCTACAATCATGGAGGTTTATGGTTTCTAATATTGAGTCCAAGCTTTCATATTTACATACTTATTTACATTCGAAATGCAATTGCATATCTATTGAATATCATAGCTTCATTATTAGATTCACTTCTACTACTTGCTAGCATTCTTTATTTCAATTATTGATTTCAAGGTGTAAAGGAGAAAAATGATGTTATTGGAATAAGAGTGTTTTGATACTCAAATCACTTATCACCTTTACATTTAATATTTAGAGTGGAGGTAAAGATAAGATATTCCCTTTTATTCTTAAATGCACAAAGGAAGGATCCAAATTGATCAACCCAAAAAGGATCAATGCATAAATGAATCAATTTATTGGAAATAAGAATAAGAAGGAGATCCTAGGTTTCCCTCTTAAAATGTGTGTGGTGTGTGATTGTAAATGTGTGATAGATTTAGAATGATTAAGGATTCAAATTGAAATGAATAGGAGAAAAGTACTAACCTTAAATAATTTCATATCAAAGAATGTTGTTTTCTGAGGTCTGTAGACTATTTCTGGAAAACCTAATAGTTGATCCCAAACCAGAACGCAGAGATGAACAAAACCCATAAATATTTTTCCATTCTGAAACCGTCTTATGAAAAAGGTTGACCTTGACCCACAAATGTCAACCCTGACCCAATAATGTCAACCTTGACCTGCACAGGTCTGACAAAAAATCTGTTTGCAGATCCTGATAGTTTTCCAAAAAGGGTATCCAGATCTGGCCTCAAATCTACAATTCTGAACCTATACCTACAAGAAAAAGAGGTTTGTTTGTTATGGGGGAGGGGTTTGCCTTAGTCAAACCCCAATTTAGGAATTAACCTTGAAATCAATAATTGAAATAAGAATGCTAGCAAGTAGTAGAATTGAATCTAATAATGAAGCTATGATATTGAATAGATAT
>MU228157.1:16248-47833 GCA_018584345.1 Thuja plicata | reverse complement strand
TAAGGATTCCCTCTTTGTAAATTATTCAATTCGATGTTTATTGATTAATTGAGGATGTTATTGTATTAAGTGTTTTTCTACATTGTTTGCACAATATGTTTTCTCTTCCATCGATCTGTGATTTTTGGCCTCCATAGTTTTTTGCCTCTCTCTTTCTGTGACAGGTTTGCATGCAGGTGATTCTTGGGAGCTATGGGTTGATCATTTTCATCAACTCCAATATGGTATCAAAGCTCGAGATCTTCATGCCCCTGTTCTCTTCATGAGAGATTTGGCCTTGTTCTTTAATTTGTGCTTTTGAGAGGTTTTTGTCTCAGATTTTAGTGGTTTTGGGGAGGATCTTTTATTTGGAGCAGTTTGAGAAAAAACTGACATCTGGGTTGTGTCCGAAATACCCCCAAAACCCCTATTTTCATATAAGGCATGCCTTATTTGGACACAGTTGAAATCTGGGCCCTCTTTTTTGCTTGCATGACTTTGGCATATTTTTTGAGGCAAAAATTTGCCTCAGTTTCCGTGCCACAGATTTCAGCAGCCACAAGCCCAAAATTTTTTAATTTTTTAATTTTTTTTAAAAAAAGAAAAACTTTTTTTTGTGTTTTTTTTATATAAAAAAAAAGGCATGTGTTTTTTTATGTTTTTTTTCTTTAAAAAAGCATAATGTTTTTTTATTATTTTTTTTCATTAAAAAAAAATAATATTTTTTTCTTCCATTTTGGTGGAAAATCTGGAGGCAGTACTTTTTTTTTGAGGAATTGTCAGTTTAGCAAGCCTCCGCCAATTTTGGCTGAGGTTTCATGAGGTTCACTTCTATTTTGACCTCCCGGTGGTATTTTGCTCATATCTGGAGCAAACGGAGGCCAATTTTTGACTTCCTTATATCGCCGGAAAGCTCTTTCCAAGATGGACGTCTTTCTATAGGATAGATTTTTTGATTCTTCCATCTTGCAGGTTTTTTCACTTGTCAAAGTCAGCGATCTATTTTACACTCCGGGAGCCTTATCTTGCTCATCCGGACTCCTTTTTTCGACTTCCACATGGGGTTAGAAAGCTACTTCTATTCTCTTTCTTATTCTATGGGTCTCACAACCAGATTCTACTCCAGGTTCTCTCTCCTATGAGTTTGGCATCTTTTGCACTCTGGCAGATTACTTGGGTTCTACAGGTCTTAAGATCTCTTCTTCTGATCTTCCGGCTCACTCTTCTTTTTGACTTCTGAGCATTATATGCTTCTGTAGCATTCTATTTTCTGTAAACGCACTGAGATAAAGTTCCTACTTTTTCATTTCTTGAATTTTGAACACCTTGTGTGTTTTTTTTACTTGCACTCAATTATAAAGTGCCATGGGGGGTTATGATGTTTTTCCTTTTGTGCTCATCCACCTTTGTCAAGTGAGTGTATCTTCTATGACATTAGCCCATGTTGTGTGTCTGTGACACCACCCTTTATCCTATGCTTGTACTTCTATTGCACTGTTGGTGTTCTTGATTCTTCTTCCTGTAGATGTTTCTCACATTGCATTTCAGTGTTCCTGTCACCCCTCTCCCTGTTCAGCATTATGGGGGGGTTCACCTGTTGGTTCTATTTCTTCCTTGGTTCGGTTGAGTGATCTACGTATTTAGTTCTTGTTCCTATGTACTAGGCGGATGCAGTGGCTAGGCACCTATGCATTTCGGTGAGATGGATCATCTACTATATAGACACTCGTTCATTCCTACTTTTGGAGGTCACCTCTTTGATTGATCAACTCTTCAGACTTTGTCTTCTCTACCTGGTCATGCACTATTTCAGTGGGGGTTCCAGTAGTTACTTCTGACAGTGTTTGCAGCTTCATTCTTTGGAGATACTATACATACTCTTTCTTGTTCCTTTTTCTGGGACTTTCTCTATTTTGGAGGCTTCTTCAGTCCTTCGCTAGGCTTCATCTCTTTTTGGAGTAGCGTTTTTCCCATGTGGTTTTCTCTATTTCTCCTCTTTACAGAGATTTTTTGTATTGGGTACCTCATCAGGCCTTGTTGTCGGGACCCATTTTCCTGTTTTCAGTAGCTATTTCTAGGTTTTAGCTTCTCCCTATGTTTATCTTAAGGGGGGGTGTTAGAGTAATAAAGTGATTCCACTTATTAATTAAATCATATTGATTTAATTATTAAGTCACTTATTATCTCTCTTTTACTTAAGCTAAACTTTAGGCATTTAATAATTAATTATTTTATTAATTATTATTATGCAACCTAGATATTTCCCCTTTAGGATTTCCCTTTTAGGGTTTCGGTATCCTTTTATAAGGATTCCCTCTTTGTAAATTATTCAATTCGATGGTTATTGATTAATTGAGGATGTTATTGTATTAAGTGTTTTTCTACATTGTTTGCACAATATGTTTTCTCTTCCATCGATCTGTGATTTTTGGCCTCCATAGTTGTTTGCTTCTCTCTTTCTATGACAGGTTTGCATGTAGGTGATTCTTGGGAGCTGTGGGTTGATCATTTTCATCAACTCCAATAGAAATTAGGGCACAATCTTCTAAGGAGGCCGACATAGGATAATTAAATTCTAATTAGACACATGCCACTAGAATGACATATATTAAATATAATTTAGGATTCAATGCTTCAGAACCCGAAACAGCTGACCTGGAAGCGGGAAAACTAAATTTTTGATGAGCCTCGGCAGCAGACAAGTTTCCTGATTTGAAAGGGGGACCCAGGTCAGGGTCGAGGTCGACCCTAACCCAGGAGGTTGGAACCCCTGGAAAATATGCCAGGTGGGGTAGGAGGTTCCCGAAGAGGCCCAATCAGGGTCCTGAACCAGCACAGAAGCATAAGATGATGCAGAAACAGGAGGATGATATGATGGAGGTCAAAAACGTCCCCTAAGGAGGGCTAAACATTCTTAACATGGAAGTGCTTCCATTTTAAGATGATACACAAGGTTAATTCCTAAATCGGGGATTAACTAAGGCAAACCCCTCCCCCCCAACAAACAAATCCATTTTTCTTTCAGGTACAAGTTTGGAACAGTGGATCAGAATATAGATTCGGATACCCTTTTCGAAAAAATTTTGGGATCTGGAAATAGATTTTTCAGTTGGAGAGTTTTGAGGTCGATTATGCCCTAGGTTAGGATCAGAAATTTTGGGTCAATGGTGACATTGACTTGAGGGTCAAAATAGGAACTGTGTTAGAATGGAAAAAGATTTTTGGGTTTTGTTCATCTCTATGTTTCTATTCCAAATCTAGTCTTAGATTTTCTAGAAACTGAGTGTAGACCCCCAAAAATAACATTCTTTAGATCTGTAATATTTCAAGGTTAGTACTTTTCTCCTATCTATTTCAATTAGATCTCTTAACCTTTCTAGATCCATCACACATTCTTCTCTATAAAATAGAATTTAAGATCTTCCTCTTTACGATTATTGCCAAATGATTGATTCATTTATGCATTGATCCTTCCTTTGGGGTTAATCAATTTAGATCCTTCATTTGTGTATCTAAGGATAAAAGGGGAACATCTTATCTACCCCCTACATTTCAAATACACATTTTATATCTTACATTTTGGTAACAAACATCCATTTCTTATATCACATTCTATTTTATATGTTAAGGTACCATGTGGAGCAGTGGATTTGGAATACAAGCTAGTAAAGAAAGGACTTAAGTTTGATGTATGTGAAATCTTGCTAAAGCAATTAGAAGACAATATGAATACAATCAGGAAGGCAAAGATTAACAAATTGAAGTTTGGTTAATTATTGGTATGTATATTCTTCTATTGTCAGAATTCATTTCCCTCCATTGGAGATGTAGTTTGGATCCCTGGAAGACCTATTCTTTATCAGATAAATGAGTAAATACAGACTTTTGGAGATAATTTTGATGCTATCATGTATGAATAATTTATGAATTTCCAAGAAAGAATGCATAAGAGGTATAGGATACCACCTCAACTGGTTTCAAAGTATCAAGATAACATATGTTTTGAGGTTGACACTGGCACTTGTATTATCAAGGTTGTTGAGCCTAGAATCGAATGGATACAACCGACAGTTATGAAATGGATATAGATATTGGATCACAACAGATTGAAGCACTACTTGCTAAACCTATTGATCCCAAAGCCAAGATGTATGGAACATAAGAAGAGGTGAAAGTAAGGAATAAACAAAACATTGTGATACCCAGAGCAGTCAAGAAGACAGGAAAGATGATTTATAATCTATCCAAGACATTAAAAGTGGGTGAGACAAGTGCTAAGGACACAAATGATGAGAAATCTATTATTGTTTCAAAAAAAAAAAATTGGCAATTGTAACTTCACTAAGCACGAGAGGCACCGGAAGATACACCAGTTCTTCAGTGAAACCAAAGGAAAAGGTAATTGCGGAAACTGTTCAACCGAAAGGTAAAACTTATAGGAGAACCTGAGGAGGTAAACCAGCTATAAGTTCACAAATAAAGTTAATACTTGGAAAAGGTAGTGAGACTTAATCTGATGAGCCATTTAAATCAGTTTCAGTGGCTCAGCTCTCACAAGCTCTACAGAGTCTTGATGACTTTTTGGAAGGATTAAAAGAATCAGTAGGATTCAGGGGATTTAAAATAGTAAAGTATTTAAAGAGAAATGAAGAAGACAAGAAAAAGATAGAAGATGCAATTGTTGTGACATTACTGAGACATAAAGTCACTCCTATTGAAATTGCAGATGAGCTACCTGAAACACTCTACAACAAAATTGATGCACGTTGGAAGTATGCAATCAATGCTGAGAAGGAAATGAGAGAAAGATCTCTTGTGCATACTATTCCTGACCTGGTACCATCTGAGATTGAAGATGCATTGAAGAAACATTCAAATAAATTTTTGGTTAAGGGAAGAGCCCTGAGAATCATGAATGGAGATATACTATCTGTGGACAGGGAAACTGATGCTAAATGGAGAGATATATTTGGCATATCTACTACCGAGAAACCTGATATAATGAAGAACCAAAGTGAAACCATCATTGATCAAATAAAGGAAAGCACATGAAAAGTAGATATGATTGATCTTACCAATGATAATGCAGAAGTAATAATTGAAGATGCATCGGAGGATATTGATCCTACAAATAATTTGTCAAAGGATGAGGATGTAATGGATGCTCAAGTACCAGAAACCAAGTACATGGATGTAGATGTTGCACCATTGTAGAGTACTGATCCTATATTAGTATAAGTACAAAGCTATTCTACTATGTAGATTGGTACCAATAATGTTACACAAGTTATGGTAACCGAGCCACCAATTGATACATGCAATGTAAATGTTGACAAGATAGAGGCTACTATGACAGAACAAAAGAAGGATACCGAGTTGGAAACCCCAACCGACACAGAAGGACCAAAGTTGAATACACCAATGGACGACACATCAAATGTTCAGAATGATCCCAAGCTACAAGATACAGAAAAAGAAATGTCACAGGAATCAAATAAAAAAAGAAAGGATACAGAGAAAGAAGAAACCAAACAACAAGAGGAAGTTAAAGCAAAGGAAAGCATAGCCGGTCACCATACCGACTAACCATATGCAACAATGGCATCACATTCTAAATGCTCTACTAGAGAGAAAACTGAGCGAGAAGAAAAAGAGTAAGAAAATGAAGAAAATCATTGATTTGAGCGAGCCTATCATAATATCAGTAGGAGACCCAACAAGATGAAGCCCAGGGAATTGAATATCTATGCCAAGTTAGTTAGAAGAAAAGATGAACAAGAAAAGTTATTGCATAAAAATAAAAAGGTTGATATTCTAGAGGATGTGAAAGAATTTTTCTAGGAAATTGTTCCTGAATTCACCATTGATGAGTCTAAGCCAATATTAGACCAAGTTGGAAGTCTAGTCCAAAAAATCAAAGGACCGAACAAAGATTTGACAGATTGTATGTTAAAAATTCACAAGACATCGATGAAGGAGAAATTGATGGAGGATCTACTGCAGAACATTTCTATAGAGAAGGTAACTCTTTCTGAGTTATGTTCCAAAGTTGAAGAAAAATTGTAGTCCATCATTTCTTTATTGAAAAAAATCCATATTATTTCTAAATATACCGATGAAATTAAGAAGGAGGTAGATACCGAGAAAGAGATGACTGAGAAGCTTGCTAAGCTAATAACCGAGCCTGGAGAATTCCAGACATGTTACTCAAAGATACAGGAACTCATGGGAGTTCAGATCTCATTGAGATAGGAAGAAGACAAGTTGAGACTACAGTTTCTTGAGCTGCAAGAACTAGTTATTCCCCACATGAAATCAATGCAAATACACTTGAAGAAAGGAAAGGAACTAGCAGGTTTTCCAAAGGTTAGCTCCCTGGATACTATAGTTGATCTATCGACATATATCAATGAACATATTATCATATTATAGAATCTTTGAGACACTTGGGAGACTGTACTAGCCAGATTGCAGTAGAGGTATACACGTACTTTTGATATGTAAGTTTTATTGTTGAGACTTTTTGTCAAAAAAGGGGGATATATAGAGTTCTGAAAATAAAAAAAGAAAATAGAGAATAAAAAATACAAATATATATATATATATATATATATGTATGTATGTATGTATGTATGTATGTATGTATGTATGTATATATATGGGAAAAGCTAAAAAAAAAGAAGAGAAGAGTTTTACACATGTTGTATAGAGAGTAACATCTAAGGGGGAGTTACTAAGTTTTCATGAATTTGAAATTTTTTGTCAAAATGCTCAACTAATGTCAAAGGGGGAGATTGTTATCTCTATAAAATATTTCATTGTCATTAGTTTAGACAAATTCATATGAGTTAGATGATTCAATCGGTGAAAGGCGGAAAAGAAAATATATGAGCAGTCAGTAATGTACACTGAGCAAGGAAGTAAAGTTGGTAAAGCGCAGACACTACACCAAGATCACACAATTTACCAAACATCGAGAGAACAGACAATACACCGAGTTAACAACTACTGAGTACTGAAGAACAAGTTAACCGAGTAAAAATAAGTTACTTTATCGAGTTACTTAAATGAATTGTAAAGTGATAATGATGCATTTAATATATTGTTATTGTATTAATTATGATTCTACAATGCACGAAAATGAGTTTGTTACATGATAAACGATCAAAATAATTCAAAGAGAAGATCTGAGGAGAAGATTAAGTGGTTAAAAAAAGATTGGTATTTCCAAGAAAAACACCAAGTACCGAGGTAAAAGTGACATGGTCATCGAGCGGAAAAGAAGATCTAACAGCCAAAATAATTTATCAGCGACCTAACGCATAAGATTAAGAGGCAATAAATCTTATAATTAAAAGATATTTTAAACATCAAAAAAGAGATAGAGACAACATAGGATAAAGTGATAGAGTACAAAGAAGGTTGTTATTGAAGAACATAACACACCGAGATAATATCTTGCTACAACAAGAAAATCTAAGAAATGTTACAAATTGTAATTGAGGTGACACGAGTATTTCCGAGCACATAGAGTCTTATCAGAATTTGTAATTGATGGATTATAGTAGACATTTGTAGGTTTTTAATACTATTGTATTGAGAGATAGAAATCCCAATACTTGATAGATCTTAACCAATCCAATTTATGTAAAACCTTTAATAGGGTACATCTCTAAGTGTAGATATTGTAAAATCCTCTAACCAGGTAGACCTAACAAGTCTTTGTATACTTTTAACCTGATAAGCTATCAAAATGGCTAAACTATGTAAGCTCTAATGGAGCACCCTTTATACAGTAGTTAGTGAAATTTGTGGGTGTCATCCCCACCATAGTTTTTTCCTCTAACCAAGGATTTATGCGTAAACAAATCATGGAGTTATGAGCTCATTTACTTGAATGTTTGCATGTTATTTTTTATGTTTTATTTCAAGTTATTGAAATCGGTAAACACTAGCAGCAATATACAGTTTAAGTTAGAAAAGTTTTTTTGGTACTGATCCACCCCTCCCCTCTCAGTCCCAACTTTCCATAGTCATTCCAATATCTGATGCTTCGTATATTTTATTGCTTCTCTTCACTTTGTTGGAATATGACTAGCTGACACTCAAAGGTCATGATTCTAGTAGCATTCTAACTCAAGGCTCTGAGAAAATATGATAACATTGTCAGGAATAGTCCCAAGAGATAACTGAGAGGGGGGGGGGTGAATCAGTTATCTACAAGATTCAATTCTTTTTCCAATTAAGTACAGAATAAATTTAAACATAAACTCAATAAGATAACACAGAATTGAACAACACAATTTTGGTAATGGGAAAAACCAAATAAGGTAAAAACCCCGGTAGGAATTAGCACCCAGAAATAACTGTACTATTTTATAATGATCTTTGTTAGAAGATCTTGCAACCCTATTAGGATTTGATCTTTACAATGCAATAAGTACAAAGACCTGGTCAAAGGTCAAACCCTGTTATGAGTCTTTTACAAATAACCCTGTTAGGGGTGAGGACACACTATCCAAGAGTTCACTACTCAAATGGTGAAGGCTGCAACCTTCTGTAAGGTAGATATACACTATATCTGATAATGAACTATTTGAGTAGACCTGTTGTCTTGATCAGTTCTAGTGAATTGTAATCTTCTTCTGCTTCTTCACATAGATCTTTAACTTTTACTGTCTAACTTTCTGCTCTGCTCTGTCTTTTCTTTTTCACTTCATTTTCCACACTTAGTGATCACATTTGAATTTCTATATGTATCTTCCCCAAGGATAAGGTCATGACGGTTGTAGGAAACACTTCAACAACTTCCTTGTCGGCTTAACTAAGCATGCAATCAAAGTTAGGACTACGCAACTCAAAATGAGTGGACACGTTGTTTCACATAGTCGGCTCTACCAAATTAACTCAAACATCACGCTTCTATTAAAACACGTTTAGCACCTTTGGATAATCATTATTAACTGACTAAACATGAATACAAACACGCATATCCCAAAGATAGGTGCAACTCAAGAAATAATGTAAATACGTTGGCTCTTAACAGATAATCTCCAGAAACTATAATTTCTAAAACAAATTAACATAACTCAACTGAAACTGTATATCTAAATCTGCGCATATGAACATTGTAACCAGAACATGTATACAACATAGATGTAAACGCGCAAGGCTCCAGCATATTTTTACTGATAATTTCTTACAGGACACTATTGTATATTATATGTTGTCATCAATGACAAACATACAATCAACTATTTACACAAAATCAAATCTCCAACAATCTCCCCCTTTGACATTGATGGAAACATATGATATAAAAAATACCATCAACCCAAAGTATCTTCTTTCTTTTTAAAATCTTCTCAATATCCTCATCAAAGGTTCCTCTTCATTTTTGTAGCTCCTCTGACTGTGTTTTTTTTTTCATGACTATATACTCCCCCAGAGTATATGCTCCCCCTTTGACATCAATGGAAAAGGGTGCCAAATACTATTAAGCACAGGTAATACTCTAGAAGTAGAGTATTCAACCATTCATTAGTCACCAAGGACTGATGCTCTTGCTACAATTTCTAATCAGGCTCAGGAAAGGGAATTACTGCCAGCTTCTCCCTGAGATACTCAAAAGTATCTTTTGATAAAGGCTTTTTAAATATGTCTACTAACTGTTCTTTAGTGCTCACATAATCCAACTTTACTTCTTTGTCTACAAATTTTTCTCTTAGAAAATGGTATTTGATCTCAAAGTGTTTTGTCTTTGTGTGCATCATAGAGTTTTTTGACATATTGATAGTGCTAGTGTTATCACAGTGAATAAAAATAGGATAATCAATCTGAATACCAAATTCTTTAATCATCTGTTTGATCCAAACCATTGTTCAATAATTCAATGTTGCTTCAACGTACTCAGCTTCTGTTGTTGACTGAGAGATAGAATTATGCTTCTTTCTTGTCCAAGTAACCAACCTATCTCCAAGAAATACTGCTCCTCCTAAGGTACTCTTCATGTCATCAACACAACCTGCCCAATATGCATTTGTATACACATGAAGTTGTATATTCTTTGGGTTAGAATACCATAAACCATAGTTTATAGTCCCCTTTAAGTATCTGAATATTCTTTTTATTGCCATTAGGTGATTTTGTTTAGGTTCAGCTGCAAATCTTCCAACAATGCCAACTACATTGGAAATATCTGGTCTAGATTGAGTAAGATATATGAGTTTTCCAATCATAGACTTGTATAGTGTCTTGTCAACTATTGTGGAATCATCCTCTTTAGAAAGATTGCTTCCTGTTATCGTGGGGGTGCTTACTGGTTTGCAATCTTACATTTTGAAAGTCTTCAATATCTCCTTCACATACTTAGACTGATTTATGAATATGCCTCTGTCTGGTTTTTTTACATTCAATCTCAAAAAATATTTGATAGGTCCAGTCATGCTCATTTCAAACTCACTTTTCATCTCTTTGGCGAATTTTGCACTAAGCTTGTCATTACCTCCAAAGATAATGTCATCAACAAAGATAGCAACAAGTAGTAGTCCATCAAGTGTCTCTCTCATGAATAAGTTGCAATCTACTACTCCCTTTTTTAATCCAATCTTGGTTAAGTAACCATCAAGTCTCTCATACCAAGCTCTTGGGGCATGTTTAAGTCCATAAAGGGCTTTCTTTAGTTTGCATACCATGTCTGGTTTGTATGATAAACTAAATCCTTCAGGATGTTCTATGTAAACTTCTTCTTTCAAGTCACCGTTCAGAAAAGTTGACTTGACATCCATTTGATATACTTTAAAGTTCTTGAATGTTGCATAGGCCAAAAACAACTTGATAGCTTCCATTCTGCTCACAAGGGAAAATGTATCAGTGTAGTCTATTCCTTCTCTCTGCACATATCCTTTACATACCAGTCTTGCTTTGTTTCTTACCAATGTACCTTCTTCATTCATCTTATTTCTGAATATCCACTTTGTTCCAATCATATTTTTGTCACAAGTTCTAGGGACCAGTTCCCATGTATCATTCTTGATTATCTAATCTAATTCTTCTTTCATTGCTTTCTGCCAATCTGAGTCATTACATGCATATTCAACACTTAAAGGTTCAATTTGTGAAAGTAAACATGCCTCTTCATCAATTGTTAAACCTTTTGCTTTATATCTTATCAAAACTCTACTGCTCTGATCTCCAATGATGTCATCTTTTGAATGGTATATAGTTGTGAATTTTGGAACTTTAGGTGTGACATCTTCATCTATTATCTGTGATTCTTCTTTGCTTGTTTCAGGGTCATTACAAGTTACATCAATACAATCAAACATTTCTTCAATAACAGTTTCCTTACTGCTAGGCCTAGGTTCATCTTCAATCATAGGTGCATAATCATAGTATCTTTCTTGAATCATGAACTTCTCATCAATCTTCACATGTGTACTTTCAATTATCTTCTTCAATCTCAAGTTAAAACATCTATATGCTTTTCTTTTAGTAGAGTAACCAAGGAAAATACCTTCATCACTTCTGGCATCAAACTTACCAACATCGTCATCTCTCTTGATGTAGCATTTGCTTCTAAAGATTATGAACTATTTTACTGTAGGTACATTATCAAACCAAAGTTCATAAGGTGTATTATCTGCGCCTAGCCTTAATTGAATTCTATTGATAGTATAGACTGCTGTATTGACTGCATCTCTCCAATAGGTGTGTGCAACTTTTACTTCTATCATGATAGTGCGTGTTGTGTCAAGTATGATCATATTTCTTATTTTTGCAATCTCATTCTGTTGGGGGGTTCTAGGAGCACTCAACTGCCTTTTGATCCCATGTTCTTTGCAATACTCATAAAACTGTTCAGAGGTGAATTCTCCTCCTCTATCTGATCTCAGACACTTTAGTTTTAATCTAGACTCATTTTCAACTTTAGCTTTGAATATTTTGAAATTCTCAAAAGCTTCATACTTATCCTTTAAGAATGCAACCTACATCATCCTTGAAAAATAATCAACAAACAAAATAAAATCCCTTTCTATGTAGTATGATCTTGTTTGAGTAGGACCACATAATTCTGTATGCACTAGATCCAATTTGTTTTCTGCTGAGTTCTGCTTGCTTCTGAATGAGATCCTTACATGCTTTCCCATCACACATTCCCTGCGCATAGTATCAATTGGTCTTGCAATGCTAGGAAGGTCTCTTACTGCCTTTACATTGCTTATCTTTACTATGTTTTCAAAATTGATGTGACAAAGTCTTTTGTGCCATAGCCAACTGTCATCTACTTTTGCAAAAAAATAACTTACTTCTGAATTGAGCTGAAAAACATTACCTTTAGTCTTAGAGCCTGATGCAATCATATCTCCTTGTTTGTTATTAATGATGCACTTGTTGTCTTTGAATTCCAACTGATATCCTTCGTTAAGCAATTGTCCAACACTTAGTAGGTTATGATGTAAACCATCAACATAAAGAACATCATCTGTCTTGTTCTTTCCATCTAAGGTAACAAAACCTCTGCCTATGATAGGTTTGGGAGTGTTATCTCCAAATCTAACCATACCACCTTTTTACTTGTCCAGATGTACAAATATGTCTTTGTCTCCTGTCATGTGATGTGAGCATCCGCTGTCAATGATCCAGTCAGTTCTAATGTCTGCTTTGGAAACTAATGCTAACTCTTGTGCTTTCTTTTCATCTTCAATGTCCATTTCCTCAAGCATTTTCTCAATTTCTTTAATGGAAACGAATCCAATTTCATCTTCTCCTGAATCATCATCAGTTACACCATCTTCAGCATGATATCATTCCTTAGTATATTTGGGCTTGTAATCTGATCTGTACTTTTTGACTCTTGTAGGACAGTTGGATGCAAAATGACCAACTTTGTTGCATGAGAAACATTTGAATGGTAGATGTCCTTCATATTTTCCTTTATCTGATGTCTTCCTCTTTCCTAATATTTTTTTTGTTAGTTCCTTTCTTTCTTGGAAATCATAGCAGTGATTTCTTCTAATTCTGTATCCACTTCTTCTTTCTCATTATTACTCGAGCTGCTCAAGGATTTCTTACCATGGATTGAGGCTTTGAAAGTTGTTTCACTTTTAGGTTCTGCCTTTAGTCTTGATATCTCAAATGTAGAGATTTTTCTGATCAAAGTCTTTTTCTTGAAGTCCTTTGAAAATTTCATAGTCTCATCTAATATATTGATCTTGCTCTCATAGTCTGTTGTCAATGTAGTCATCAGTTTGTCCATTATGTCTTCTTCTGGAATTTCTCCACCATTGTTTCTGATTCCTAAGAATTCTTCATTAATCCTCTGAATGTAAGCTCTGATGTTGTCTTTAGGTAGCATCTCTAAGTTGTTATACTTCTTTTTCCATGTCTTTCTCTGCACATTATTTTCTTGGATATCTCCTTCAAACATATCTTCTAAATACTTCCATATGGTATAGGATTTGTCTATTTTCTTAATCTCAAAAAATTCACTGTCAGATAATGCACTTATAAGGGCTTCCTTGGCAATTGCATTAGCGGTGAATACATCCTTTTGTTTATTAGTAGCATCATCTTTTGCAAGGTCTTTTAGAGAGGGAACAACAACTTCTTGTGTGGCTATTTCAAAAATATCAAAACCAATGCACTGTAGATGTGTTATCATTTTGTTCTTCCAGTCAAGATAATTCTCTCCATCAAACTTAGGACTCTCTTTTCTGAAGTATGCCATCTGATCTACCTTAAGCTATTAAGCTTTCTCTCCAAGGCACTTGGCTCTGATACCAATTGTTAGGAATAGTCCCAAGAGATAACTGAGAGAGGGGGGGTGAATCAGTTATCTACAAGATTCAATTATTTTTCCAATTAAGTACAGAATAAATTTAAACATAAACTCAATAAGATAACACAGAATCGAACAACACAATTTTGGTAACGGGGAAAACTAAATAAGGTAAAAACCCAGATGGGAATTAGCACCCACAAATAACTATACTAGTTTATAATGATCCTTTTTAGAAGATCTTGCAACCCTGTTAGGAGTTGATCTTTACAATGCAATAAGTACAGAGACCTGGTCAAAGGTCAGACCCTATTAGGAGTCTTTTACAAATAACCATGTTAGGGGTGAGGACACACTGTCCAAGAGCTCACTGCTCAAATGGTGAAGGTTGCAACCCTCTGTAAGGAAGATATACACTATATTTGATAATGAATTGTTTGAGTAGACCTGATGTCTTGATCAGTTCTAGTGAATTGTAATCTTCTTCTGCTTCTTCACATAGATCTTTAACTTTTACTGTCTAACTTTCTGCTCTGCTTTGTCTTTACTTTTTCACTTCATTTTCCACACTTAGCAATCACATTTGAACTGATATATGTATCTTCCCCAAGGATAAGGTCACGATGGTTGTAGGAAACACTTCAGCAACTTCCTTGTCGGCTTAACTAAGAACGCAATAAAAGTTAGGACCGTGCAACTCAAAATGAGTGGACATGTCGTTTCACATAGTCAGCTCTACCAAATTAACTCAAACATCACACTTTTATTAAAACATGTTTAGCGCCTTTGGATAATCATCATTAACTCATAACTAAACATGAATACAAACACACATATCGCAAAGATAGGCGCAACTCAAGAAACAATGTAAATACCTTGGCTCTTAACAGATAATCTCCAGAAACTGTAATTGCCAAAACAGATTAACATAACTCAACTGAATCTGTGTGTATGAACATTGCATCCAGAACATGTCTACAACATAGACGTAAATGCACAAGGCTCCAGAATATACGTATTGATAATTGCTTATAGGACACTGTTGTATATTATATGTTGTCATCAATGACAAACATACAATCAACTATTTGCACAAAAGAAAATCTCCAACAAACATAACTTATTATTTTTTAGCATAAGTTTAATGTAAAATTTTGTGATTAAAAGATGAGAAGGAAAGAGGGTTTATATAGATATTAAGGATTGAATGAACATTTGAGATTGACTATAGGAAAGCAGATTCAACGGACAAGATAATTAGAGACTATTTGAAGAGATTTTTTTATAGGAAAGAGGCCAATGGCCAAATAATTTTATTAATTTTAAAACCTATTTACATCCCAGCTCACTAGGGGCGCCGATAGGAAAGATGTGGGAGGAGAAAACCTCTAGCCTTGGCCCAAAAATAAAAACTATTCACCTTTTTAATACCATTTTTATAATATAAAGGAAAGAGGGGCTAACTGCCCCTTTACAAGTATTACAGAGAGATCTTGATAAAGTATTCAAGTTCCTTGCTTTGTTAGATATCCCATATGTGATATTTCCTCATTCCTTCTTGAGCCTTGCTATTGAAGAAGGGGATTTTGGTATTCCTTTCTCTTGAAAGTTTCATATATCCCCCGCAACCTGTAAAAATTTTCTAACTTCTTGGCTAAGATCATTCATTAGTAATGTTGTTTTGAAAAAAGGAAAATACACTCATGATTTCATTCATTATAAATTATACACTTGTTAGCTTTTCTTTTTCCATGTTCTTTTAATTTATATTGTGTCTATGAAATCAAATTTCTAGATTACAATTGCAAACTTGACCTACAATTCAGTGTTATCATATGACTGATTGAAGAGATTTATCTCCACTTTGAACTCAAAAACTGAAGATTTATTAAGAAAATAAAGAAGAGGATGAGATTGAGAAGATAATTCTGATTTTCAAAAGATAATCATTCAAAAATGTAGATTTCGAAAAAGGAATGATTTTCTTGTTTTTTTTCTGATTTTGAAGAGATATTAGATTTTCAGATTTTGATTTTTCTATTTTATGAGGAATTCAAATTTTTGAATTTGATTTTCTCATATTTTATATTTTTTCAATTTTCCAAGAATCTAACTGCTTCATAAATTCTCCTACAAGCACATGAAACCCTAGTTTTCAAAATTTGTCTTCGGCTCTTGCTCCCACCCATCACTCCCCCTATGAGGATACTCTAGTTATATTGAGTTTGATGTGGTTATATGGTGATATATTGATGATGTTTTATTGATCTAATTAAGAGATCATGTTGTTGATCATGTTATGATAATGACTTCATTCAAGGAATGGTTATAGGCTCATTATTTTAATGAATTAATATTAATTGGATTATAATATTATATATTTGTTTCAAATTATGATTAAATGTGAAATGGGTGATATCATATCATTTGAATATATGAGAATGCATACATTGTTAATATTCCCCTTTCAATGGCTTTAGTTACTTTGATTAATTTGTATATATGTTCTTCAACTATTTTATACATACATGAGTAGGTACACTTGACATGTGAAGTTTTTAGTGATGATGGGTACCTAACATTTACTCCACTTGGATTTATAGATCTAAGCATGCCCGTATCCCTGACAGTGATTACAGGAGATAGTCATATTGGCCATTCTCATTTGTCTATCTTAATTATCATTCCTAATCTGGACAATAATTTTATATTGCACATGTTTATACCTTTGATTATCATTTAGGGAATATCTATTTATCCTTTTGCATAATTGTGAAAGACCAATGACAAGTGTGTGTGTGTGCGCGCACACACACATAGTCAGTTGTTTGCAAATTATCGTAGTTGAGTTATTTAAGTTAAATAATATTTTTTTTTAATTTAGAAAATTTAATATTTACAAGTATATATACCCTATGTGTATTCAATTTATTGAGAATTGAATGATAGTTTTTGGGAGGTTTAATTTTCATATTTTTTTCTCTTAAACTCTCTTGTGGGAAAATCAAAATTTTCGTGGATTGGGAGATCTTGTGGGTATTGGCTTGATTGATTTGTTTCATCATTTGTTACATGTTTCTTGAATTTGACATTCTTCCATTGTGAGTTTGAATTTATTTTCAACTTATGGTTTTCTTTAATATTTGAGGTAAGGAATCTTGATTCCTCTTTTGTTTCCCAATTAAAATTATTTGTATAGGTTGAAAATGGATTGTGGGATAGATTCAATAATATTCCCCACTTGTAGAATTTCTTTTGATGTGCTATTGGATTCTATGTTGAAATTTGGAAAATGTAAGTGTATTTGGGGTTATGCTACCCATTCATGATTGGTTGGACAAAATGCAGACTTTATTGAATTTATGTATTGTTGTGCATATGGACACCAATGCGTTTTCTTATATTTTTGTTTGGTTGCGTTTGAGTTTTTGGGTATTTTAGAGGTCCACCAATGGTGGATGGCCTCCATGACTATTTTTGGGGTCAAATTGAATATTTCATGGAAAGTGGATTTTATTTATTTTAAATTGATAATATAATACATAGAATTATATAGTTATATGTGATAGTTTAATGGAGGATCGTATTGGATCTTTTTTGTGGAATTTTAGCCATTTGGGCATTTTTACATAATACATATTTTGGGTTCAATTTGATGAAAGAGTTGATGTTGGAATTCAGTACTTTTGTTATTATTTTCATGTTTTGGTTTCATTAAGCTTAGGGTAGGTAATATGACCAATTATTGGAGTGGTGTCTAATGGGGGTTAGGTCGCAAGGGCGTTGCCAAGGTAACTCATTGGATAATTGATTAAAAATGTAAAAACTAATGACATGTTAATAAAATGAACCCAGATAAGGAGAAAGTGGGTGTCTCCTTTCATGGTCTTGAGTGATTGTACAGACTAAGGATGAGTTAAATAAGGCATGGTCGACCATGGTGCATTGATCTAGTAGCTTGGTTGTCTATGAGGCATTGATCTAGCATGATCAAGAGTCCTCATCTCTATGAGAGGAATACTTAGTTTTGCACAAGCCATTTATTTGAGCTACATGATGAAACTCCCAGTCTTGTTTCCTGTGTACCTAGACCTATAGACATGAGTATCATCTAGAAGAGGAGTGTTCCTTTCATGTTGAGGTCACAACACCCTACCTATATATTGACATTTTTCCCCTTGTGTAGTACATTGTTACTCTATATGTGGGTATATTGTATTGAGGTCATGACACCCTACTCATATCTTGATGTTGCATTGTTTCTTTAGTTTGGCATTATGTTGTCGTGTATGCACTTTGTATGAAATGTGTGTGTAAGCATGTTTTCACTTTATGTGTGTTATATTATTTTTTGGTCCATGTGACTATATTCACGAGCACTATGAGGTGGACCTACAATGTCCACATGGTTGGTTGGCATTGCAAACTACTGTTAAGAACCGATGAACAAGGATCCATGGATCAACTTTAAGAGTGTTCATTCTACTATCCTTATCTTATGCTTCGTGATCTCTTATTTCATGCTTTGAAAGGAAAAATGTAATGGATTCAAATACTATGTATAATTGATTGGTAATTTTACTAAAGAATGTTCCATGTGAACATAATTATAATCAAATATTTGTTATGTAATCATATCAGGTTATTTGTTTTGGTATTGGTACCGCCAATTCCAATGTGTCTTATATCCTTTGATATTATTGGTTGTATGATGGTTCATTAGTAAGACATTTGGTTTTTTTATTAAAATGAACGTAGTTATGGTTCGATTCGTCTAGTGGTTCATGAGAGTGCTTTACTACCCCTCTCAGCATTGCCTTGTTAGCCCAAAGGAACAAAAGTGAATCTGCTTAGGATGCTTGGGTGTGTGTTCTCATTTCAGTCTCATGTAGAGATCCTAGTGTATCTCATTGAGTGACCCAATGTAGGAAAAATTCATGGTGTCATAATGTACCAATTGGCATCGTCATTGTTGGACTTAACTTAGTTTTCTAGCCAAATTTGGAAAATTGATGCCAGTGACCATCCAGATGCATTTGCACTTGGAAATTAACACATGCAAGTCTTCAAATTGACACATTTTGGTAGTAACTAAGTCTTTTCTATAGATTCATGTTTATACCTATGGATCGGGATCTAGGATTTTTGGCATTTTCTCCTGGCTTGTTCCAAGACCTATGAAATTGAACATGTTGGTAGTCGTGGGAATTTTATACCCATGCCTTCACTTGTCCCCCAAATTTGACCACTTGTTAAGCTCTCAAGGTGAAGGAAAATTTTTCATTTTGGTGTGATGTAGGAACACTTACTTTGGTGGTTTTTAGAATGATCTAGAAGTTCTTGGAGTTGGTTTTAAGTACTGCATCTCCAGGAAGACCCTCAAGTGAATATATGTACCATGTATACCATGCTTAAGAGATTTTAGGACCCTGCTCTTGTTTTTTTATTCTCTTGGATATTAGTCTTCTACTAGTGCAAGGTTGCAAAGTGACATATCAAGCTAATCCTCAATGTTGAGAGAAATACTATGTTAAACATGTGTAATGATAATGCTCAATATAATTCTATGTAATATTATGCATGATTAAGCTATGCTTTGAGGGTTCCTTGGAAGATAATTACATTTGGTGTCAGAGCCAAATTGCAGCATTGGGATCTCTGGTTATATTTTTTTCTATGGAGTTGATGTTGTTGGAACATGAATGCATGAGTGTTGTGTTGTGAGTTAGTAGTAGCCTATTGATTGGGTGTCTAGTGTGGCATTCTTGATTGTTCATAAGGAACCAATCCAAGTAACATGTGGTGGAGGAAGATTGTCTCCTATCCCCTTTTCACCTATCAAGGATGAATAAATACCCCAGTGTGATAGCCTCTTAAGAGAGCTATGGATGGACTCATGGTGTGTTGTTCTTTGTTTTTGAGTGTTTGGTTGTCATTGTATGATCTGAGTGTATGGATGTATTGAAACCATAGTTGCATTTCCTCATTGGATATAGCATGATAATTTATGAGTATATGTTGATTCTTTCTTATCTTGGATGCTTAGTGGTCCTTGAGTAGCCCAATTTCTCTGTCATCCTTTTGTGTTAGAGTGACTAATTATTATCTTTGTATTTCCAAAGGTTCCTACTGATTGGATTCAAATGGAAGGCACATTGTAGCATTTTTTAAAGGTATTTTGTTAAAAAAATAAAGGCACTTTGTCTACGGTTCTACATTTTATTCAATGTGCACATATGACCTGAGTGTTTCCGAGCATGATTTCTAACATTGATCTTTCCATCTGTATGTGTTGATTGATTAGTACATGTTGTCCTTAGGCTTCCATTTTGATGCTCTTGTGTAGGGGTAATATTCTTTGCATTCACTAAAGTGAACATGTATTACATGATACATTATCTTTTTGAAGCATTTTGTCCAAACGATCTATGTGTGTTTTACTACGAGATGCTTCAATGTCGGAGAGTCGGCTATTAAAGCACACTTATGTGCCAATTTCATGTTCGGTTAGGGAGTTCAAGAAAAATCCTGACATACCAACCACATAGAGGTTTTCTACATTTTAAAACCATTAACTTGCCAATTTCATACTTCAACACTCCCTACTTTACTCATACTCTTTGATGCCTTCTATGCCATTGTCTTTAAAATTGAGTTTTAAAACCATATGCTTGTTGATCATTTCACAAAAGTACCATCTTTGTGTTGACGTGTTATTGTCCTCTTTCAAAAAATCATTAGTAGAAATTATAGGGTTAGTTTAGGATTATGGGGGGACAAAAAGTGGCGATGTGAAAAAAAAAATGTTTTTCATCCGCCTCAAAATGCAAAAATTCATATTGACTCTTTGCTAGGCCTAGGTGTATGACACTTGGCCAAAGCAAACGCCTAAGTTAAGTCAGTATCCAATATCAGATCCTACAATGTAAATAATATATATTATATTATTATATATAATAATATATAATATATATTTTATTATATATAATATAAAGTTAACTTTTATTTATATAATAGACACGCAACCCTATGTGGGGTTGCAGGTATATTATATTGTTTTTTTCTTATCCAATATTGGATATGACTGTGTATATATTTGAAAAAAGAAAGGGTCATGGGGCATTTTTACCTACGACTCTTAGTGTGAAAGTGATTTTTTCACAATTGATATCAGATATAATCTGATATCCGATCCCAAGAGGCCATTTTTTTCCAAATTCATATCCAAGTGTGAATTTAATTTTTTTCTTTATCATTTCTTTAAGTTTATAAGTTTCATTTTTTATTTTTAGATGAAAAATATGTTTTTTCAATTTGAAATTGTTTGTATTGTTTAAAATTCAATTTTTTATATGAATTTGCAATTTAATCAGGTATGGCTAATAATACTAATAATCTTTATCCTAGAAACCCACCCCCGGAAAAACCACATCCTAAAAACCCTCCAGTGTCAAACTCTCGCCAATCAGAAGACCCTCAAAGATCCCTACAGTTGAGGAGTACTAGGAATGATTATAATAGGATCCCTAGATTAGCCCCAAAGTTTGGTACTATAGATTCTATTATATAGTTAATGGAGACCCGCACCATGCAACATAATGTTGCACTTCAATGGAGAGAGGAAATGCATGCCTAATTTGATGATGAGTTGGATTATCACGGGGTGAAGGACCTTGGGATCACTAAAGGTCAAATATGTTCCCTGTTTAGGAATCCCCATACTGGATAGGTTCCCAAAACTATAAAAGAGTTGTCTATGAAATGGTGCATGCATCCTACTATATGAGACAACTTCTAGGATCGTTGATGGATGGTTTTTGATAAATTACCCAACAAAAATATGAATTCCCCTTTTTATTTCATTAAAAACTATATGTTGAGTTTGTCTTGGGTCGTCGCGTCAACTACTGGAGTATGAGATCCTTAATGGGTGTAGGTGGAGGTCAGTCCCAGGATAGACTAGGGGCACTTAGAGTAGTACATGGCCCATATGTTCCCCCTCCTCTCATCTCCCCTCCTCTAGTGAAGTATCCATATGTTATTGCACAAGCTACCTCAAAGACCGTTAGGTTCATTCACACTTTGAGCCGTCATTTGGATATGCACATTGCATCACTAGCGCAACCCCCTAATGCTATTGATGCATCCTCCTCAGGTGCACATATGTGTGTGCCTCATACTTTTACTACATGTCAGAATATATGTTTGGGTCCCCTCGATGTCCTCGCAGAGGATCGTATGGACACTGAGGAGTATGAGGCTGGCGATATGGGCGGTGCACCAGATTTGACTACAGCGAATGGAGCCTACCATGGAGCTTCGTCGCATACGAGAGATGAGGAGGCACAACTATCATTCAATCCTCATGTTATGGTAAGATAATGTTTAATGTCATAGTACATTTAATTTTGAATGTATATTTCTATTAGATAACTTATTATGATTGCACACTTATGTTTTTATACTTGATCTATTTATGTTCAATTAATGAGAAAGGAGGAGATGAGAGAGGTGCAGGATGCCACACTTTAGGTCATTTCATTTGGCCTTGAGATCTCTATGGTATATATTTTCACACTGAGTCATTTACTTTTTTTATCAGTAGACATGTGTGTCATGTAAATCGTGATAATTATGTAAATCATATACTAATTAACATTTTTATCTTATTTTACTCTTGCAGGTGTCACCTAGTGCCAGGGGGTGTAGTGGTGCACATTGAGAAGGGAAAGGTAATTAAGAGTTTGAGAATGATTATGCATGTACTTATCATTGGAGTGTACTAATGTTTATTAGCATGGTCTATTTAACATTGCTTTATGTCCAAGGAGGGAATGACACAGGTTGAAGAGCCCAACCTCTCGACCATTTCATTTGGCCTTGATAGTCGCATGATATATATTTGTGTACTTAGTTTTTACATTTTTTAACACTATACATGCTTTTCATTTAGATTGTCATTATTTTAAATATATATTGACTAACATTTTGATATTATTTTATTCTTGTAGGTAACATCGAGTGTGAGGGAGGTAAACGGTGGGGATTTACTTTCTTCTAGACAACACCAACACTGTCAAAAGAAGGCACGCCCACACAAGTACATTTTTATTTTAATTCAAGATCTTAGTAAATTTATGTTCTTATCATCAATAACTTTATAGGATAATTTATTAAATTATGCTTGTGAACATATATAGGTTGTTGTTCCTAGTCTCGGTGACATCCCTTCACTGCCAAAGACATATTTCTAGACTCCTAACCACGTTAGGAGATGTAAAGTAGAGGTATATACAAGAATTCAATTTTAAATTTCAATTATAGTTCAATTTATAATTTAAATAATCTCAATTGTGGTTTGAAATTTTGTTTTGTGTAGGATCCTTTGGAGCTTAAGAGTGCCTTGAAGAGGCTCCATTTTGATGATAATACATCAATAGCCTAGGATGTCATAGACACATTCAGTCGACAGATGTATTTTTTGTACAAATTTTGTAAATCTTTGTTTTGGATGACATTTATGCCATATTGTATATGGACATACATACTTATTAAACATTATCATATATAGAATATGAGTTTTGATATAATTTCTTCCTTATGTGCACTAAATGTACTAGTTGTGTTTATGGAATCATTACGTGGATTTTCTAATGTGAGTGTCACTGTTACTATGTTTCAATAATATTTGATATATTTGTTTCAATATTTGTTCCATCCGTGTTTCAATATGTGTTTTTATAATATTTGATGTTTTTCAATTTTCAATGATACACATGTATCACTATACGTTAAAATCAAGTAAAATTAACAAATAATGAATGATCTATAATACATTTGGTAGTTAACATAGGTAACATACATATTTTACATAATGGGACCCATTATTTGGTAGTTCAACGAATGACATTTCCTCCTATTTATACCTTCATGATGTTAGAGTCACAAATTTTCATTATTACAACCTTTCTATAGAGTCAAAACCCTTCATCCTTTATGCTATTAGTAAATGAAGATGCAAGGTCTCTAGTGTTTCAATCTTGAAAAGGAAGAAATTGTTGAATAAGTTGGTATCCATTAATTTGGCTACTCTTAGAGAAGGAAATAAATAAAAAATCATTGTTGCTTCAATAGACATGTGCTTAAGGTATGTTGTAGTGACATGGGGAAAGTGGTTGCTAGCTTGTATGTGTCATAATTAAAGGGTGATTGGAAGCGTTGAGTGATTTCATCATATTGTGTTTTGTAGTGCCAATGTGCATCAATCATGTCATAGATGAAAAACTTGTAGAGGGGTTTACTTCCCTTCTTTATCATGTGAGAATCAAGGATTACTGGATACCAATGGAACTTTAGGAGTGGATGGTAGAGGTGGTTGAAGGTAACTCTAGCGTAGAGAAGTTGGGGATTATTTCAATTTTGTTATCAACGAATGTTGGGTTTTGGGTCTAGTCATTATTTTTGTGTCTCCATGTTGAGCATTACGCATAGTATTTGGTGGTTTGAAGAATGCTAAGTTTTCCTATATAACATAATGATAGGCCAATATAGCATTTGTTTAGTTTCATAGGGTGGTCATTTATTTTAACAACTCTATTTTATAGAGTGACACATTGTACATTTGTTATTTGATAAAATACAAGTTTTCTTATGTAACAAAATAATAGACTAATATGTCTTGACATTGGCATGTTGCAATGGTTAAGATGGTGTTGTTGTTCTTGACACCAAGGTTTAAACCCTGTCAGGCTGCTACTATTGAATAACTCCATTTTATAGAGTGTGACACATCGTATTTGTTATTTGATAAATACAAGTTTTCTTATGAAATAAAATAATAGACTAATATGTCTTGACATTGGCATGTTGTGATGGTTAAGATGGTGTTGTTGTTCTTGACACCAAAGTTTAAACCCTGCCAAGGTGCTACTATTGAATAACTCTATTTTATTGAGTGTGACACATTGTATTTGTTATTTGACAAATACAAGTTTTCTTATGTAACAAAATAATAGACTAATATGTCTTGACATTGGCATGTTGTGATGGTTAAGATGGTGTTGTTGTTCTTGACACCAAGGTTTAAACCTTGTCAGGGTGCTACTATTGAATACCTCTATTTTATTGAGTGTGAAACATTGTATTTGTTATTTGATAAAATACAAGTTTTTTGTAACAAAATAATAGACTAATATGTCCTAACATTGGCATGTTGTGTTGGTTAAGATGGTGTTGATGTTCTAGACACCAAGGTTTAAACCATGCCATGGTGCTACTATTGAATGTTTAAATAAGGATGAGGTCCCTTTCATGTGACCTCAATGTTCATAGCTATAGGTCAAAAGTCTTTGACCCCTCTTTTTGAAGAAAAACAAAATATTAATATGTCATGGTGCTATTGTTGAATATTTAAATGGGAATAAGGTCCCATGTGTGTGACCTCACTGGTTCATAACTCTAGGTAAATAGCATTTACCCTTCTTTTAAAAAAAAAAATTTAAAAATAACAAACTAATATAACATAAACTTGTGTTTAACCTCTAAATAGCAGTGGCAATGAACAAAACTCACTTGTTATAACAAAATATGTTCTCTTTTTTAATAAAAATGGTCGTTTATTTTGACAACTCTTTTTTTACTTCCATACATATTTAAACTTAACAAAAACAAAAGTCCAATAAACCTCCTAACCATATTATCTAAATAATAACTTCTACTCACTTTTTCTGAAGATCATTTGTGGAATTCCATCTAACACCACATACAACAAGAGTCCAATAAACCCCCTAGCTATATTATCTAAATAATAACAACTTTTACTCATTTTCTTTAAAGGTCAACATTGGAATTCCATCTAACTCAACATACATGAGTGAACTCAAAAGAAAATATGACGACTTAAAATCACTTTTCAACCAAATCTCAACTAGCCAACCCTCCTTTCCCATGCCTTTTCAAAAGATCAATCAATTGAGATTCGATTTAACACAAGATATATGACTAAACTAAAAATACAAAAGACTTTTACTCGTTTTTCCTAAAGGTCATCAATATTGGAATTATATCCAACACAACCTACAACATGAGTGAACTCAAAATACAAGAATTAAAACCACTCTTCACCTAAATCTCAACCCCTCCCCAAACCTACCCCTCAACCCAAAAAAAAAACAGACGCGGCTAAGCTCCCTACAAAATGCACTATTGAAGGCAAATATTAGAATTCCATCTAACACAACATACAACATTAGTGCACTGAAAATAAAAGACTAACGAATCTAAATCTCAACCCCAAAAAAATAACCCTCTCTAGAGGCTCACCGGTTTAAAAACAGCCTCAGTAATAAGATGCGTCCTTTTCCTCAACCCCAACCCCAACAAATGACTAACAAACGCCTTGCCATCCTTAACCGTAACCGCAGAAGCATAACGATGCATGGGCCCCACATACTTGTGTGTCAGTTTAGCAGACCGCCAGTCATCCTTACTTTCCACTACCCTAGCCGAGGGCATACCCGCAACGACCAACCGCTCGGGCGTAAGCAGCGCCAAACCGTCACCCATCACCAAAAAGCTGCTCATATCAACCTTGGTCACATGCTGACCGTCGAGGCTAACCTTAAACAGCACACCCGCCCAAGTGTGAACCACCAGCAGATAACCGCCAGGGTGATAAACAATTCCGTTCAACCCCAACAAATTATTAAACGGCAGCTTCGACTTGACGGAAATAAACTCCGGGGACGAAATCACGGCGACCAAAGAACCCTCGGGGCTCACCTTCCAGATGAAGTTGCCATGCGAATCGGTGACGTAAGCATTTCCTTCGGGATCCACTGCCACGTCATCAGCCATGGTCTTCCCCTGCTCCCCGCTGCTGAGCTGGACGAAAAAGATCCGCTGCCACGTGGCCAAATCGTAAGCGGCAAGAGCGCTGTATTTGTCCCGCACAAGTTCCCCGACGGTGACCAGGATTCGACCCCGGGGAAGGTCGATTTCTAACCCTAAGGTCGCGTTTCCGGCGTAATCGGCGTCCTTTACGACTGTGATTTCTTCTGTCGAATTCTCGCCGATGTAGCCTACTCCGCCTTCAGTGTACGAAACCAGAAATCTCCGGTTTTCAGCGTCCCAGGCGACGGAATATCTCAACCAGCCGTTGCTCTCATATTCGAGGAATTCTCCAGCGTGCTTTCTGCTTTCCAGATTGAGAAGCGCCATTGAAATCACAGCGAGGAGGAGCACCAGAAGGAAAATGAGCCCTTTTCTCTCCATTGAAACCCTAAGTGATTACAAATGGGGGCTTTTTGCTGTATTTATAGATTTGAGCCATTCTTCAGGGTTTGTAATTTTTGAGGGATTGCTCTCCAACTTTTGGATGGTTTTTAGCGTGCTCGGACATGAAAAAGATACGGAGTTTAATCCGTTCTTGCCAGATGCTGCAATTAAATTGAACCTGCGATTATTTAACAAATAATCTTTCTGCATTATTTGATTGAAGGTCGTCACGACAAATTGAGAATCTTACGGAGGTTTGTTTTCTTTTAAGGGAGGAATAAATGGAGGAATGGAGACCATGATGTTAGAATCTGTTTGGAGAATTTTATTTTAGAGATATGAAAGAAGGTGTAGTTTGAAAATCTTAAGCTTTTGGATTTGATTGTGTTTTTCTTTTTGTATAAACGTTTTTTATCATATTCTATGATTTATTACAGGAGGAAAAAATGCAAGTAGAGGAAATGAATAAATTGCAGACGAGAATAAAAAGATGTGGGTGGTGAGAGAGAGGTGACCTCAAGCACGAAGACCAAGACAAGAAGTTGACAACAAGAAAGAGAAAAATAAATAAACAATTGAAGAAACAAAAATGAATAAAAACACAAAAAATATGAAGACAACAAAAATAAAAAATAAAATCACAAATTATAAACTAGCAAATAAACAAACAAAAATAAAAACAATCAAAGAAATAATAAAAATAGATAAACACACCTACAAGGAGAAAACATTAAACGAAAAAATATAAATATAAATAAACAAACACAAAAATATACATAAATAAAATAAAAACAATAAAATAAAACATCAAGAAAAAATTACAAAATACCATAAAATTATAAATAAACAAACCAAAAACGCAAAAAACTACAAAAATAAAAAAGACACAAAAGTTTAACATCACAAAATATACAACAAACTACAACTTATATATATGAAGACACAATATTAGTTTTAACTTTAAAGAAGGATTCACTCTATTAATGACAACAATGAAATGTGTATCAAATGAATTTTATCACAAAGGATACTACAACATATCAAGCAAAAGCAAAGTTCTACTTTGATGAGTTTTATTCATCTGTAACATCCATACATTACCATTCAACAAAGAAAGAAAGTTTAATCACATGAACAACAGTAGTCCCAAAATTCGAGTCACATTCCGTTATCAAAGTAATAGGAGAAATTTTGAAAATAAACTGTCGATCCTTTGCATGGTCTTTCATTTCAAAATATATATTCCTTTCAACTTCCTAACCAGAAAACCATTTCAAAAACCGTTACAACATTTGTCTTTTTAATACCATAAATTAAAGTTAGGACACTGACAATTAAAACGTAAACCGAGATCAAAAATAGAAACTGGCGAACACTTGTCATGGTGCTTTTCCTTCTCCTTCCTTTATAGGTGGTTGTTGAGCTTCTTGATTCTCCTTGAACGCCTATAGAGAATTCACAACCACTACGATGTCATCATGTTCAGGAGCAATAACATTTGTATTTTGGATAGTCCAATATGTCATATGTTCTCTAATCTTCTTAGTTTTTGCAATGAATGTTTGATGATGATTTCCACACCACATTAATATAGCATCGATCTTGGCCAGCTTCTTATATTCTTCTTTATAGAATACCTAAGGAGTAGTAATCAATAGTGATAACCCCATAACTGTCCTTCCTTGCAACTCACAGCCAATATATTTAAAATACATTATTATTTGTTTTATCATCTCTATGGCTTCTTTTAAGAGCCTTTTCAAGTTAATCACACTCTTCTGAATACACTCACACTTGTACCCCATGTCGACCATCCATTTCTGTAGGGGTTGATTAGGTGATTGTAGGAGGTCGAGGCTCATAGTTGTTGTGGAGTTCATATCCATCACCTTCTTTATTTGCTTGATATTCTACTTATGTATCATCTCTTCCATCTTAGTCACTTTCATTTTTGAAACTACAAAATTTCATACTAGCACCAGAGCATCATAAGATTCACTCAATCTATCAATGAAAGGTAGCTTCTAAATTTCAAGTCTGCAATCCATTCTCTAGTCACCTTCTCAAATTGACTGTCTACTTGAAATTGAGAGATCAATTCTGTATTTTTATCAGTAGTGGGATCTAGGATGGTATCAGAGGAGCTCTCCAATTGGGCAAATAAGGGCATTAACAGTGATTGGAGGCTCTCTATGAGAAATTCAACCATCACCTTCAATTGGTCTTGGTTCATATTTGTTTTCTCAATTATTTTCTACATCTTGACATTGGAGAATTTCTAGATTCCCATATCTTGATTGAATTCATGATCACCAGTGTCAACTCTAGTCACATTAAAATCAATTGGGGTAGTTGTGCTAGGATCCTTCTAGACTGTTGGTTGAGCAACCTCTAATAAGACATGTCCAGTTTTCTCATCCTACACAAGGCGAGAGGTAATTTTCAACTTCTTTGTCTTGGGAGCAGGGGAAGCTTGCAGGATTTGAGAAATAGCAACCTTTGGGGGGCATTTCTCTGCTTCTCGCTTTCTCTTTTTATCTAAACTATCATGTAACCATGTGGGAGTTGTTAGGACTTGGGAAACAATCTTCAAGGCATCAGGAGAGAAGATCAGTGTTCTTTTTACTAGTGGAGTGGTGGTACTAGGAGATTGAGTTGAGAAGGGGAATTTTAATACTTTATCTGGTTCTGGACAAGGTTGTTGAAGCTCTTGTATGTGTTCCTTCTCCTTTTCCTCACTTTTTTGGGTTGCCTCTGCTTCCTTTTCTTGACCTCCTTGGTCTCCTTGCTCTAGGGTTGTATTATCTATTGTGAGATCAATGTCAAGTAAGGGACCTACTCAATAGGTTGGGGTGATTCCTGATCCTAACTTTAAAGATATGAAAACACAACATTGGTTTTAACTTTAAAGAACGATTCACTCTACTAACTTTGGTTTAGAAAATGACAAATCTAAAGAAACAAAAGAAACCTATTAAAAAATTAAAACAAAACTAATGAATATATATAGGTTTCTTTTGTTTCTTTAGATATGTAGTTTTCTTGTATGTTTCTATCTATCTATCTATCTATCTATAAGTTGTAGTTTGTTGTATATTTTGTGATGTTAAACTTTTTTGTATTTTTTTATTTTTGTAGTTTTTTATGTTTTTGGTTTGTTTATTTATTTTTTATGGTATTTTTATAATTTTTTCTATATGTTTTATTTTATTATTTTTATTTATGTAGATTTTTGTGTTTGTTTATTTATATTTATATATTTTTGTTTAATTTTTTCTTCTTATAGGTGTGTTTATCTATTTTTATTATTTCTTTGGTTATTTTTTATTTTCTATTCTATTTAATTATGTTTATTTTTGTCTGTTTATTTGCTAGTTTATAATTTGTGGCTTTGTTTTTATTTTTGTCGTCTTCATATTTTTTGTGTTTTTATTCATTTTTGTTTCTTCAATTGTTTCTTTCTTTTTCTCATTTATTTTTCTCTTTCTTGTTGTCAACTTCTTGTTTTGGTCTTCGTGCTTGAGGTCACCTCTCTCTCACCACCCACATCTTTTTATTCTCTCTTGTCTGCCATTTATTCATTTTCTCTTCTTGCACTTCTTCATCCTAATGATGGATCATAGAGTATGATCTGAAACGTTGATGCAAAAAGAAAAACACAATCAAATCCACAACTAGCTTAAGGTTTTCAATTGATAGATTGTGAAAAAATAATGAATCAGAAGGTATTTTATTGATGAGACCAAACAGTCTAAGGGACCACGTATCATAAATCTAAACCATTTTCATGTTCTTTTGGATGTCACCCCTCCTGCTTGTAATTTAATTAGTTTTGTAGTTACTATAATGTTCACAAAGTCAAATAAATTGTGAATCTTATAAAGTGCTTTTATTTTAGGGGAGGAATGAAGTCAATGAGGTCAAGGAGTCTCTTGAAAGGAACAATTTTGTTTTAAAGGTTGTAATTTAGTTAGATAGGTATAATTGATGGTCGAGCAGATATAATTTATTTCTAAGATATACATATGAATGAATGTTTTTTCTAGGAAATGAATGAATGAATGAGTGGAAGTGTGACATCCACAAGGTAAACCAAAGTAGGAATCTTAAAAAATATTTTTCTTAGGGGAGGAATGAAGGAAAGAATGAAGCCCACAAGGTCAATGATTAATTGAAGGGAACATTTTTTTTAAAGATTGTAGTTTAAATCTAAAGAGGAGGTTACAAATTATATAACACTTTGGTGCCTTATTTTTAGGGGATCATATGTTATTCTTAGCCCCCATAAGTTGTTTTGGCATTATAAATGTTATTAAAAACTTTCATTCAATCATCCCTACTTTCTCATAGTCTAATGGAGGGTATACTCGCAATAACTAGTCACTCGGGCATAAGCACTAGAGTTGCAATTGTCACAACCCTTAATATCTTCAATATTTATAAATTGATTATTTTATTTTAAACTGTTTAATAATTACATTAAAAATATATATATATCCTTATTTCAAAAGGAAAATATAAGATTATATATATATATATATATATATATAT
>MU228157.1:0-16148 GCA_018584345.1 Thuja plicata | reverse complement strand
AACAAAAATTAATACAATATTCCATTCCATGAAAAAAAAAAGGGGGGGGAATAAGGAAGCAAAATGTTAAAATTATGCATTTTTTAATAATAAAAGTAAGAAAAATAAGCTGGAGGAAACGAAAAGTAAAAGCTAAGTAAAAGAAGAGCTAAGACTTCAAGAGGAAAGGAGCTCACGTGAATTTTTTTTTCCAAAAAGCAAATAAATAAAATGAACGTTCCCTTGAATCCAATGGAGGGAGGATGAGTTAAAAAGAAAGAGAAGTGGATAAATTAATTAAGGAATCTCTATAAAGAGAAAGAGAATAATATTGTTATTGTTTCTGGATTTAATCGTGTTTTATTTTTCAACGCAAGACTTATTTGGCAAGTGGGTTTGGGTCGATGATTTGGCAACACTGAAGTGCATGTGGTGGTCATTTTAATCATTTAAAAAAAATTACATATATAAAATATAATTGATTTCACATTAAAAAATGGGGGAGTTCAATAGAGAAGTCTATTTTTCATAATAAATTTAGGTGTCCTATTTGACGGTTTTATAAAAATTTAATCTATCAATCCATATAGTAGATTTCCACAATCAAAACTCCAGACCTGGTCTGTTTTTGTGTGCATTTAGGTGGGCCAAAATTGGAGGAAAGTGTTGGAACAGAGAATGATTTCAAAAGAGCAGCTGCTATCTTCTATGTAAAATGCATCAAAGACAAAAAAAAAAAAAAAAAGTCAATTTTTTTTTCAGATTTGTAAAAACATACTGTTTTAGTTGGCAATTTTTTTGCGGTTTTCCACCATAAAATGTGCAGATTATGAAGAACAAATGCTGACAATTTTGCAAAAATTTATTGTATTTTCCATTTTTTAAAATTTGATGAACGATGCATTTCACATAAAGAATAACCACATCCTTTCAAAAGCAAATCTAGAAATTTGAACTGTACATTTTTCATGTTCCTCCTGTGCATGTGCTGCGATCAGCTAGCTAGAACTTCCACATTTTGCATACATGTCTTCACCGGTCTTAGATACCTCTGGAGGGAGGTTATGGACTTTTTTTTAAGCTGCTCGTCACCATCAATTAGAGAGGAGAAATGGATCTGGTGAAATCTGGTGAATCTGTTTGCTGATGTGTTAATAATTGGGTGAAATGGTGGAGGAGTCTGAGCACTATTATGATGTTTTTGGGAGTCTGTCTGTCGGTAATGGAGGCAGAATACAAGACAGCTTATTACAGTAAGGAAGGGGAGAAAGTTGGCGTAGATTATTGAAAAATGCAATCTACAGACTTAATGAATCGGCCATATCTTGTAACAAATTTGAGGACATTTTACAATTATGAATACTTATATTGCTTATTTGGCTCTTTTAGCATGTTATAAATTGTTGCACTTATGTGTCCTTATATGCCTTTTAATTACTTGTGGAAATTTGTTTTACAAATATGTCAAGAATTATTAGATATTGATACATTCACATATAGGGAAGATTTTGTGGAAATTACTTGGAATGCCTTTAATTGAATTGTTTATAAAATGAAACCTATGGATTTCGTGAAGACTTATACTTCAATCATTTTGGCAAGGCTTATGCATGTGGGTAAAACTTAGTTATGTATCTTATTATCAAATTTGATGCTGAGATGGACATTTTGTGTGACTATTGGGTGTCCTTATAGACATATAATTAAGCCTATTATAATATATTTGTATGCTCTTTTATATTCTTGCTTCTTTGGAAGTTTTTTTTGGTATAGTGATGAATATACATGAATGTAATGTCATAAATATTTAAATGGGAATGAGGTGCTCTGGGTAAATAGCATTTACCCTTCTTTTTGAAAAAAAATAACAAACTAATATAACATAAACTTGTTTTTAACCTCTAAATAGTAGTGGCAATGAACCAAAATCACTTGTTATAACAAATTATGTTCTCTTTTTAATAAAATGATCATTTATTTTGACAACTCCCTTTTTACTTCCATACATATTTAAACTTCAACAAAAACAAGAGTCCAATCAACCTTCTAACCATATTATCTAAATAATAACTTCTTCTACTTACTTTTTCTAAGTATCATTGGTGGAATTCCATCTAGCATAAACCCCTCAGCTATATTATCTAAATAATAACGACTTTTACTCATTTTTCTCTAAAGATCAACGTTGGAATTCCATCTAAGTCGACATACATAGTGAACTGAAAAGAAAATACGATGGCTTAAAATCACTTTTCAACCAAATCAATTGAAAAGCCATTAACACAACTAAAAATACAAAAGCTTTTACTATTTTTTTGTGAGTCAATGTTAGAATTCCATCTAACACAACATACAACATGAATGCACTGAAAATACAAGACTCTAAAGACTCTTCACCTAAATCTCAAACCCATCTCCCGTCCCCCCCAACCTACCCTACAACATAAGTGCACTGAAAATACAAGACTAACGACTCTAAATCTCAAACCCCCCGTCCCCCAACCCACCCTACAACATGAATGCACTGAAAATACAAGACTCTAACAACTCTTCACCTAAATCTCAAAAAACACACACCCCCCCTACCCTTCAAACAAACAAACAAACCAAAAAGAAAAAAAAAACCTTTCTACAGGCTGACCGGTTTAAAAACAGCCTCAGTAATAAGATGCGTCCTTTTCCTCAACCCCAACCCAAGCAAATGACTAACAAACGCCTTGCCATCCTTAACCGTAACTGCAGAAGCATAACGATGCATGGGTCCCACGTACCTGTGGGTCAATTTAGCAGACCGCCAATCATCCTTACTTTCCACTACCCTAGCCGAGGGGATACCCGTTACGACCAACCGCTCGGGCGTAAGCAACGCCAAACCGTCACCCATCACCAAAAAGCTGCTCATATTAACCTTGGTCACATGCTGACCGTCAAGGCTAACCTTAAAAATCACACCCGCCCAAGTGTGAACCACCAGCAGATAACCGGCAGGATGATACACAATCCCGTTCAACCCCACAAAATTATTAAACGGCAACTTCGACTGGACGGTAAAAAACGCCGGTGACGAAATCACGGCGACCACAGAACCCTCCGGGCTCACCTTCCAGATAACGTTGCCTTTCGCATCCGTGACGTAAGCATTTCCTTCGGGATCCACTGCCACGTCATCAGCCATGGTCTTCGACCCCTCTCCACTGCTGAGCTGGACGAAAAAGATCCGCTGCCACGTGGCCATATCATAGGCGGCGAGAGCGCTGTATTTGGCCCCGAAAAGGTCCGCGACGGCGACCAGGGTTCGACCCCGGGGAATGTCGTTTTCTAACCCTAAGGTCCCGTTCCCAGCGTAATCAGCGTCCTTTACGACTGTGATTTCTTCGGTCGAATTCTCGCCGATGTAGCCTAATCCGCCTTCCATGAACGACACGAGAAATCTCCGGTTTTGAGCATCCCAAGCGACGGATTCTCTGAACCAGCCATTGCTCTCGTATTCGAGGAATTCTCCAGCGCGCTTGCTGTTTTCCAGATTGAGAAGCGCCATTGAAATTAGAGCGAGGAAGAGCACCAGAAGGAAAAGGAGTCCTTTTCTCTCCATTGAAACCCTACGTGATTAGAAATGGGGGCTTTGAATTTGCTCTAAATATATTTATAGATCTGAGCGTCGGTTTGCCATTCTTCAGGGTTGTTCTCCAACCTTTGAATAAGCGTTTAGCGTGCTCGGACATGAAAAATATTAGATAGAGAGTTTAATCCGTGCTTGCCAGCTGCTGCAATTAAATTGTACCTGCGATTATTTAACCATTTTCTATCGGCAGTGACTCATTGAAAAACACGACAAATTGCGAATCTTACAGAGTTTTTTATACTTTTAAGGGAGGAATAAATGGAGGAATGGAGTTCATGATGTTAGGGTCAGTCGGAGTGAGGAGTTTTACTTTGAAGGTTGTTGTTTAACTTAACGACTAGGCAGTACCATTTACTGTAAGTATTAATTAGCAATTGCATCTTGGTACGCAACTTCTAGAATGTACCATTGACTGTAAGTAGCAATTGCACCTTGGTGTGGTCTACACAACACCTAGAATGTACCATAGAATGTACCATCTTGGTGTGTGTCTACCCAACACCTGGAATGTACCATAGACTATAAGTAGCAATTGCACCTTGGTGTGTGTCTACCCAACACCTGGAATGTACCATTGATCGTAAGTATTAATTAGCAATTGCACCTTGGTGTGCACTGGATACGCGAAAAGGTGTGGAAAGTCTATTATAAGAAACTTTAATTTATTTTGTTTTGCATACATTTGTATAGTATATTAGGTCAATTGGTAAGCTATTTAAGAAGGGCTATCTATCAAAGTGCATTAATGATCTAAAAGCTGCCATGAATAAATTAGAAACATATACATCAAACCTATACATATTGGTCTAAGTATATTATTCCAGATGTTTATGATCATCTTTCAGTTTACCATTTGTGCAAAGTGACTGATATGTCGATATTAGTTCAAAATCCCCTATCTCACTGATCTTGTAGTAAATGTAAGCTCTCACATCATGAACCAGTAGAACCCTAGGCGATATCGCGGAGAACGTGCCTTTGTCATCGGGTTGAGCTGCAACCTATGGATGTATCTTGTAATGGGGTTCAGTGCATGTAGAATTCTTAACAAGAATCACTTTTTTGTCTTTATCCATCTTTGCCTTCATGGTTCGTGATGAGGACGCCATTGATTTCAAATTAGGGCTTCCACAAAAGAACTCAAATAACTTGGTAAGTGTGAATGCGTATTGTTATAACCTTTAACTGCTCGAAATGTGCTCATAATCTCTACAAAATCCTTTGAAGTGCTCTGATATGTATTCGCTTTCAATTTCGTTGCTCTGCTCTGTGATCGTTGTTTGAACAAATGAGTTCACCTCCCTCGAATTTATACCAAATAATATTAGTTGGCGCAATAAATGCTCGCCACCAACCACTTGGTAGACAAACAATTCACTCGGTTAATACTAAGGATATCTCAGCTCAGTGAGTATACCAATGCTTGGTTGCCTTAGCAAATCGGTTGTCTCTCACATGTTCACCGACTGGAAATACTAACTTGGTACAGATTAACCGACTCAACTAGATCAAAGTAATCAAAAATATAATACCATAGTGCATCTTTATTCATGCTAATTTGGCATTTGTACAATATGATTTTAATTAAGGAATTTTAAACAACGATTTTTAAAATTAACCTATTTTATTAATATAGTTACAATTAAATAAGACTTAAATGGCTCGATGTAGTGTAAACTAAATTATGTATTCGTGAAATTTGATTATACAGTTGAGAACATTGTAGTGAGATATTATTAAAGATTAATGAGCATATAAATAATAGAATTGTTAAGATATTAATTTAATATTTTAAAGCAATATTAGGGGGTAATCTTCACATCTTCAAACTCTATTAAAGAGTAATTAAGTTAATCTGGCTATACCAATATTATCATTAAGGACAATTAAGACGCCTACTCTTAAGGGAAAACTTAGTATAACAAGTTGGCTATCCATTTTATAGTGTAATTCTTTTCTCATGATACGATTAAGGCTAAGAACCTATTAGGCAATTTAACTAAATAAAATTTAGGTAACTAACAAATGAGTTGAGGGATGTTGACATGTAGTCATGATTCCCCTTGACCCTAATGGCAACTCTTGCCACTAGCGTTACCTAACCCACTAACTTTGTAACTGGTTAGCAAACTTGAAAACCTCACGACTGTAATCAACACTACATTTAATGTTATTCAAAAAACATATGTTGTTACATTTTTTGGCATAATATTATGGGCTTAACACTTAGTATCAGAGCCATGTTTCAACATTGGAACCTTAAACCCACTATGTTTCACAAACTTTAAACACATTGTTTCAACATTATCAAACAATTCAAACATAGGAATGATGAACGCAACAACTTAAAATATTCTCTTCAAACTACAACATTACTTTCAACTTATACCCTTCTCATGTTTGTGTAGGATGCCTCTGATAACGCGGAAAGCTCACGCCCATGGATGAGGTCGTAAACGTGTCCATGCGACATGATTTCAGGTAGAGCAGGATGTAGGGGTGCTAGAAAGGAGCAAAGACCTCCCCTTGGACAACCACCCAACCCAAATCAAGATGTACTTAATGCTCTTCAGAATTTGGTTGGAATCATTTTGGATAGGATATCGCAGGGTAATCAGCAGGCAGGACCCGGGGGTGCTGCGCGTGAGCGCAATAGGAGTCCCCCACCTAGGATTGTGGAGGAGCAGGATGACCATGAGGGTGAGTCAGTACACATGCCACCTCCAGAGGCAGTGGTTCTGGCTTATGAGAGGGCACACTGTGACACAGGGGACCACATCAGGGAACTAATACGCCTTAATCCACCACCTTTTTCAGGAGCCACAGGTGGGAGTGAGGCTGAGGCATTTCTTTTGAGTATCGAGAGATGCTTTGGATTGCGCCCTTATGGGAGAAATACGAGGGCACACTTTTCTATCCACTTGCTGAGAGGTATAGTCGCTATTTGGTGGAGGACAGAGGAATTAAACAGTAATCTAGGTATTGACACCCTCACTTGGAGCACTTTCTTAGAGAGATTCAGAGATCATTACCTATCTGAGCACTATAGACAGCGACAGATAGATGAGTTCCACAACCTACAGCAGAGGGGATTCACCATCACACAATATGAGAGTAAGTTCCTTGAGCTTCTACCCTATGTAGAGTACATGAGAGATGAGAAGATCAAGGTCAACCGCTTTGTAAAGGGGTTGAATGAATCTATATCTAGTTCAGTGCGCATGGAAGCACCAAGGAACCTCCAAGAGGCTGTAGAAAAGGCCTTGATTACTGAAGAGGTTCAGGGTAGAGGACATGATTCACGAGATCGGTCACAAAACCGAGATTCCATACCACAGAGTTCAAGGTATCCAAAATCACATTGGAAGGGTAATTATAATAACAAAAGTTCAGTGGGGTCTTCCAAACCCCCTCCACCTCATCAGCAAACTTAGTAGAGTAATAGGTCACAAGCACTTGATACACCCCAAGTTAGTACTCAATAGTGCTCCAAAAGTGATTTTAGTGGTTCTAGCAAAACAGGGGGCTCACAGTTCGCTAGAACCTAGGGTATCCCATTTCAGACTCGAGGACCATGCTACTCTTGTGGTTCCATGGGGCACTTAGCTAGGGACTTCCCTCAGAAAGGTAGTCAGCGCACTGCAGCATCAAAGCCCACTGTTGGAGATATGGGTAGGTCCCTTAGAGATTTTGCAGTGGTTGATAACTGCCAGACGAAACATTAGGCTACAACGATTGAGGCTTCAGGTGGAGTCGGAGGGTCGGTAAGCCTTGGAGCCTATCCGCATTTTGGCACGCCAGACGTCGGGCCTTTGAGGCCAAGAGCTGGACCAAGTTAGAGTTCAGTGGGATTGCTATGATGAGGTTACAGCTTCATGGGAGGACACAGCGTAGATGAGAGCACAGTATCTGCATCTTTTTATGAACTCCAAGAGGAAGTTCATGCCTAGGGGGGAGGATGTGAGGCCTCACCTTGAGCCCATCGTAGCTTTCCATATTTTTTCTTATGATAGACTTAGCACGCGATACATTCTATTTTTGATGCACTGTGGATTTTATACATTATGTCGTGGATTGATCTTTTTGGATGTAGGATACATGTTACTTCATAATGCACATGACGGACTATATTATGTTTATATTATGGATCTTTCATTACAGGACATTTGATTTGGGAAAACATTATGATTATGTGATGGATTAATGATGATATGAAAATTATTAGAAAATGACATTTAATTGAGTTATAATGCAATGCAAATCTTACTTTATGTTATATGCTTAATTGGAACTATTATTGCTTATGATCTTAGGTGATAAAATTTAGTATGTAGATGTTTCATTAAGGTTTTGAATATTATTTATTTCTTTATGAAGCATATTTTATCTCCTTGGACTACTGATATTTGGATTTAGTGTGCAGGTATGAGACCATGGTATTAAATCTAGGGAACCAAACATAGGTATATGTGAATTCAGTTAAAGCCAAGGTTGCGTCTAATGAGAGACAAGACCTCGTTGTATCGTGATTTAATTTGTAAATGTAAATGTTTGATTGTTTGAATTTAGTTCATAAATGTTAATTTCATATTTAATTCTGTGTGCTTTATGCTCAAGTGGATATGCCATGTGTCTAATGATGTGTAAGTGTTTGTATGTGTCACTTGACACTTGTGTATGTACTTTGGACCATAACATGTCCACTTGGGAATTGAGTGTCCACCTACCTAGGCTAGTACCATAGTAGATCTCCATGTGCATTCCTTGGTTAGGGAGCTGGAGGTGTGGTCATTTCAATTGAATTTCGTGAGTATGCTTTAAATGGACTTTTGGGGGGTTAGAAAAGTGCCTAGGGGTGTGTTAGGGTCTTTTTAGGTACCCCACTTATTATACCTATAGGTAAGGGTTATTGTTAACCCTAGGATAACCCTTGGTTGACCAAGAGACCCTTCCAAAAGTTGGATTTTCAAGATGGACAAAAATAAACTTTTGGAAGCGCGATCTTGGATAGACCGCCCTTCCATTTAGGTGCAAAGACTTTGCCTACCTTTTTGAGTTTCCCTTTTTGGATCCATTTTTAGAAAGTTTTAAGAAGCTTAGGAAAGAGAAACCAATGAGACGTTTTCCTTTTCCCCATGAGTTTATAGTGGCCTTTTTAGTGGCGACTCTCCATGTTGGAGAGTTTGAACACCCACTCTCGAACTTAGAGACTTGACTAGAATTGGTGAAGCTTGGAAAAGAACTTAGGCTTTAAGGCAGCTCTTCAAAAAATTTATTGCCATAAGCTTGGACTTAGGTTGGTGGATCTCATGCATCTTACTCTTTATTTCTCTCATGTTGTAAGGAAAATGAATGTAGTATGTTAATATGCTTGTAAATGTGTAGAGATGGTTGTCATTGTGTTTCCTTTCAAATGTTGTGTTGTGAAGTATTTTCTTTGTGAGATGTTGAATAATTTTTGTTATGGGAGTCTCAAGGCCCACTCACCCTTGGGAGGGAAGAGTAGCCTTGGGGTTGAAGGTATAGTGACATCCCATGGGTGTAGAGTCTCTCCTCAAGGATGAGAAGGAGAAAACATGGAGCATGGGCTCCATGAAGTCACTCCACTTTTGGGGGTCATAAGGGAGTTTTATGGCTTGTAGCCTTGGGGGGCACAAGGAGATTTTTGTGCACTTGGAAGGGATGAGATGTTGTTTTTGAAGCCATGTGTTGGCTGGTATTTTTCTTGTTTTTGGATGACTTTCTCCCCATTGGGTACTTGGTCCACTTCACCCCACCTTTGGGTCATTGTGTGACCCATCGTGAATGCCTTGGTTGGGAGTTTTTGTGTGGAATAGTAAACTTGTATTTGTTTTTTTTTTGTGTGTTTTTAACCCACCTTTGTTTGGTTCCCCAAGCTCGGGGGTGGCCTCTTAGAGGCCTAGGCTGGGAGGTGAGCTTCCCATGGTCTTTTGGTTTTCTTTCCTATTTGCATATTTTAGTATTTTGGAGCTCTTGAAGACTAAATGTTGGGCTTGGAAGTCAAAGGAAGAATTTCATTTATATTGTTTGTGCATGTAAGAGCCTATGAGGCTAATGTTTAGTAAACATGTTGTTTTAGGGAGAAATATTGTATTTTTGCAAGTGTTTATGTAATGACCATGTGGCTGAAAAATTTGTAACCATGTGTTCTAATGGAAGAATGGTTAGCCTTGAAGTTTAGATTTTAAGACTCTTGCATTTGGGTATATATAAGTTTCCTTATTATGTACTATTGAGGTTTAGAATTACCACCCCAACTCAGGCATTAGGGCTTTATAGGTATTCTATCCTAATAATGGAAACCTTCTCTAGTTGTGGGTGGACTATGACTGAGAAGGAGTCTTCGGATTCTAGGCCAGTTCTTATCTGATTTGGGATATCACCTCCTGATTGAAAACTGAATTGGGAAAAGGGAGAAAGATTTAAAACTAAATGGGAAATGGGGTGATACACCAAAACTAACTCTAGATCTATCAGGAATTTTCAAACTAGCATCCCCAACTACAAAATCACTAAGATGCATTTATCATTCTCTACTCAAAATAAAGGTTGACTAGAATTCACTATTAGGGTTAATACCACAAACAGTAAAAACTGACAACAAACTTACATATTCTGCAAAAGGCCTGATTTTAAATAACATCGGAAAGGAATCATAAAACGATTCACTTTACTAGATCACATAAAATATGCAACACTTAATGCAGAAAATAAGAATAAGATTGGATCCAATACTTAGAAATTGATGTAATCAGAAAGCATGCTCTTATTTCCTTCAAAACCTAAAAATGTGTTTACAAAATGGTCTCCAAAACATCTAGGAACAAGAAGTTCACTATAATGCCTCTCTCCAAAATCTGCAACTCAATGGATACAAAATGCATGAAAAAGGTCTATAGGAACAAGTAGTTCACTAAAAGAACCTTCTCTCTTGACTCTGAACCCCTTTACATGAAGAAAAATCCCAACTATATAGCCCATATGGCTCAATCTCAAAAATGAAATCTCCCTCCAAAACTCTCTCAAACAGAAAGATAAACCAAAATTAGAGGCCTAAATGATGCCTACAAATCAGCCCCCCATCAAGCTCCTCAAAAACAGCACATCCCTAAATCTAAGACACGATTAGTGCCTAAAATCTAGCCCCTAAAGGCCCATTTTGAAAATGAGAAACCCCTTCAATAATGCTCCCCTAATGTTGATATTTTGAATTACATCTTTATAATATATACAACCTATATTAAAGAATATACTTAAAATATTTAAAATATATCAAAGAAATATATTTAAAATATCTAAACTATACTCTAAAATAACCTAAGATGCAAAATTCAATCTAAAACAATAACAAATGGTAATAATTCTAACTTAATGATATAAACCCGACCCCAAACAGAAGGAACCTATCTCACACATAAACCTGACACCATGGAAAAACCCTAACTCCACTGCAAAGCTGACACCATAGTTTGAAAGAATATCTCGATGGCTAAGGTGTTTTTGTACTGCAGTTAATCTAGACCTTTAACCCCTATACTTCGATGGACCTCAAACTCCATTCAATTTGGCAAAGGTATTGTGTATTTCATTTGTGCACTTGTTTCCTGGGAGAGAATTTAGGTTTTTCTTGCTGTTGGGCGCCGCCATGCTGAGACGTTCATCTTTGGTGCTCTCTGTTGTTTGACTTGTTCTTGGGCAGCATTTTTGAAGTTTAAAGCCATGAATAATGGCGCTTTGCATGTGTCTTTGAAAGAACTCAAGTTGTACTAAGAGTAAAATAATGACAAGCTTGGTCCTCTTTGATATCTCGTGGGTTTTTACTGTAGTGAACTCGGGTTCCATTGCCATGAAACATGGCGTTCCTGCATGCAGCTTTATGGGTCTCTTTCAGTTGAATTTGGGCTATCTGCGACTTTATCTGCAACTTATAGATAAGTTACTTCTCCTTTTAAGCATGTTGTTTCTTCTATCAAAATGTTGTTTGTAATTTGATTTTCTTTTTTTCTATCTGCAACATATATCAAACTTCTGTTGATCTTGAATCGGCCACCGCTATTAATAAAATCAATATATTCGGCAACAGAGCTGTTTACATAATTTGATGATCCTCTATAAGAATTACTTCCAGACATGTCTAGAACCTTTGACAAGTCATCCTTTAATCTTTCTAATAGAGGTCGACTTAGTTGAGTTTGCACACTTCCTTTACACACCTTGATGTTCTTCAATAAAGCCTCACGAACCTCATTCACATTTTTCTAAGCCGCATTCGGGAAGAAACCGCCACCAGATAAGCCTTGAGTAATATTTTCTTCATAAGACTTATTATTACAATAAACAAGATTATTACACGACTATGCATTTCTTGGTTTCACAGTTGGATGATCCATTTGATATAATGGAAGATTTTCTTTTTCCATATTTTGTGTGTTAGCAGTCTTCAACTTCACTAATCCGATTTCACTCGAATTTCCATCATTCCAATCCCAACCTTTCTCATCATCTGGAACTTTCACCCCAAAATGAAAAAAGAAGGCTTTCCGTCACATAACAAATGCCTCTCCATTCTCCATGTGAACTGCAGATCTAGGGTTGCAAGAAGCTTATCCTGCATGCTCACTAAATTTAGCTATAGACATATGATGATTGTGGAAAAACAAAGCACTCCTAGGCGTCCAATATCACTGAGAACAAGCTCTCCACTCAGCATGCCATTTGTACCAGAATAAAACATGCGCATTCTAGCTTTCATCACTGACGGAGATTGTTCAACTTCATTATATCAAGTTCCTGTCAAGGTCTTTGGAAAGCCTGCACTTTGAATGCTGTGTAGTTGTTGTTGTAGCTTCTATAGAATTGATAATTCTATCACTCCATGATTTAATAGAAAGATGTAAACCATGTTGTCTTCTTCATGCATCTGGGTGCTCATTTTCTTCTTTTATAACAGTGAGCTACTTCGTAACGAAAGAACTCGGGCTCCTTCTTGAACTCTCCTTGTTGGCTATGTTTAATATGTATCATGTATGTAGCTTTGTCCTGTATGGAGACCATGTTGTTCATGATGCCTGCTCCAATGAATATCTGCATCTATGTAGAATGATGTCCTCCCCTATTAGAACCATGCCTTCCTTACCACTATCTGTGGAGGCTATGCTTTCTATACTTGTTTCACTCTTATGGATATATGCATAAATAGTAACTCATGCTTGACAGTATATGCACATTTTCTTTTCATTATATTCAAAAGTAATTTTTTTGTGTGGATTGATTCCTTCTTGTTTATAATCCAAAGGCATCATGTACTGTCACAACATTACTTTCCATTCATCCTGCATATGCACTCTGTTATTTGATCATTATTCTCTGTTATGCATATTTCATAACAGCATTGATGTACTCCGTATCTGATCTATTTTTGTGCACTATTTATTTTGATGATTTTATATGCATAACCTCTATTTCAAACAACATTAAGATGAAGAACTTCACTTGTGCAGAAATTGAACAATAATGTCAACTTTAAATTTAATTGTAAGCCATCATTCATTTCCTTTTCAAAATGCATTTGATACCCTATTTTCATAAAATACCAGCATTCTTTTTAATGGATTGTACTGTTGAACACTTGCACATGTTAATGAGGTTCGAGCACAGGCTCATGACACTCATCTTTTAAATACAACAAAGGTTTTTATAAAGACATGTCCTTTTGATGTCATTATTCTGTTAATGCAGATGTATACCTTTCTATTACATTGATATCATTAGTAAATATGTAGTTCAGGGAGTTTGATTGATGTATGGTGCCTTTTAGTGAACTATGTATTGCTTAGATCCAATTGGATCTAACATCTTTTCCACCATGATGATGTAGGAAACAGAAACAACAGAAGACCTAGGATGGAGGATAGACAGAGACAAGACCAAGACAACCAAGACATGAAGAGTTCAGATGATGCAGATGAACAACTCAAAAACTAGAAGACCTCTTAAAGGCAATACATAGATCCCTAGACTTCATCATGCCTTTCTGTTACTTTCTTTTCTGCATATGTCCTCTAAGTTTTCAGTATGCAAGATGTAACCTTGAAGGAACACTTGTCTAATATATTTAGTTTGAATGCACAATGTAGTGATCACTTAAGAATTTGAAAGTGCGCATTTGATCAATGCTTAGAGTACAAATGAAATATGGTAATATGAATGTAATAGAAATGTATTCATTTTCATTAGTTGCATAGTAATATCAAAGAGATGTATCTTTATGAAAAAAAATTTACTTTCATGACTACTATCCTGCATGTAAAAAATTTGGGTAACATGTACAAAGTAGATGGAAAGATGAAAGCTGTGATTTTAGAAATAAACATTATAAAATTATAGTTTTGTAATCTACCTGAAATTTGAAAGAAAATTTGATAAAACAAACAGTACTTTGAGCATTTTAAAACCCATATGAAATGGTTGGGGAGTAATAAAATTTGCATGTTATGTTATAGTTTCCTTGAAAAATTCTTTTAGATAAAATTAAATATTCTTTGTTAAAAAAATATTCCTTGTACAGAGATTTCATATTTACAAAACAAAAACACATTTGCAGCTTCAAATATGTTTTTAAAAGAATCATTAGTTGCTATTTATTTCTATTTAAATGCACTTTTAAATATAGTTTTAAATAAATTTTGAAATTGTAACTTTATGTGCTGAATATTATTATTATACATCTGTATGCACATATGTTTATATGAGAATATATGTGTGTGTGTGTTCTATTTAGACATAAATGTATTATGTTCATATCCTAATTTGTTATTCTTTTAAATTTTAGCACAGAAAAATGAATCTCATTATATACCTTTACATAGCAGTTAGCAAAAAAAAACATATATATATATATATATATTGCAAGTTTGTTCTGTATATTTCTTTTTTTTTAAATCTATCATTTTTTTTAATTCTTAAACTCTGCTGTAATGACAGTCAAAATATATATACTTTGGCTTATCTGCATATTAAACAACAACAAAAATATTACTAAAATAAACAAAAAAAATGGTTTCATTGTTATTTGTTTTGCGTAGAGTGGATGGAGTGGGGACGGGTTCCAAACCCCTGTGGCGACCACGACCCACACACCACAGCCATGGCTGTTAAGCCGTAGGCTGTGGGAGAGGCAGTCGTGGCCTACCCAAAACAACCGTGTGCTCTCCCATCCCCATACCAAACATAAACCCTCACCCCCCCCCCGCACCCACCCACCCACCCAAAAAAAAAAAAAAGATCAAATAATATATATTTTATGCGTAGTAATTTTTGGGTTTTAAAAGAAGATAACAATAAAATAACCATAATTAAATAAATTTTTAACAGAGACATTTTACCAGTGAATTTCTTTGGCTATAGATTCGCTGAAAATATTTCTATATATATATAAATATATATACACAACTTAAGTAGATATATATTTATATATTCATGGATATAAAAATCATTGATCTCTTGCAATCCAATTTCATGATCTCAAACCTGCAACTACATAGAGAAACAAAAAAAAGGAGAGGCTAGGGTTTGAGAGAGAGTGGCGAGAGGAAAAAAATAAAGAAAAACATTTCTTCATCTTTTGCCTCTTCATATTTTTAGCCCTAACCCTAATTTCAAATTAGGGTTAGGGTTTGTAAAATAGAAAAGGAAAAGTTGACTTTTAATCTTATATTAGAAACATGTGTTCTTTTAGGAAATTCAATTTGATTTTTTTGGTGGGAATTGATTTAATCTCCATGACCTTTTAAACCTTTTCTACAATTACCTTTAAACTTAATTAAATGGAGTATATTGGTTAATGAATTGAAATATAGTTAGAACTATAGTAAGTTGAAATTAAATTGTTAATATTTTTGAGATATGGTAGCTTTAATTTAATTAATTAACTTAATGGATTGAACTTTGAAAGTATCAAATGTGCAACATTATTATTCTTAGGTTAATTTTTATAAACAAGAAACATTTTAAAGATATTAAAAAGTCAAGTTTTAATCCTAGTGCTATTTATTAGTGAAAGCTAATTTGAGATAAGTTTAACTATATTAATAACAAGTAGAATTTTTGTTTTAAATTAGTAGTATTATAATTAATATATTGATGGGAAACTTTAAAGAAGATAGTTAATGGCCCATTGGCTTGACTTATTTTATATTAATAAGTAGATTGTTTCTTTTAATTAAATTGAATATACAAAAGTTTATTTATGTCTTTTGTGGAAAAGTATTTTCCAATATATGTATTGGAGGGAAGATAATTTTGAACTCCATGTTATTAGGCCTTTCCAGATTTCTTTACTTTTCTAAAATATGATTGGCTCATACAAATCACCCGATAAGGGCGGATTTTTCGGAAATATTTGTTTGGGATTGCAAAGTTGGAGATAGGTGGCTTATAAGAACAAATTTTTTGCAAATATTTGTTTGCAATTACAAACTTTTAAAATACTATATAATTTCATATTTATATTTAGACTATATATATA
>MU228156.1:51006-64397 GCA_018584345.1 Thuja plicata | reverse complement strand
CTATCATCACTTTAGTCGGGATATTATTACAAGTGTAATAATTAAACTTAGGACTTTCATTTTTGTTCGACCAATTATACAAATGAGTGTGGTAAAATCAATTATCCCTGAGAGCCATCCCATAACATAAAGCCAGGTAAGAATAATACAATTGAGAGGGGGGTGAATCAGTTGTATGCCAAATAATTAAAATTTAAACTGTAAACCAATTACTTAATGAAAATCTAAACACTTCAAGAACAACACCATAGCACAAGTATTTATTGTCGAGGAAAACTATATTAAGGAAAAAACCATGGTGGGAATTAGCACCTACAAATAATGCACTAGAAATATTGTATCCCTGTTAGGAAATCTAGCCCTATTAGGATTTGATTATTACATCCAGTACAAGTCTCTATTAAAGGACAAACCCTGTTAGGAGTCTTCTTAACCCTATTAGGAGTTGAATTAAATGATGAGCTCACTGCTTGAGTACACTGCCCAAAATGAAGGTTGAACCCACCTTCTGGATCCACTATCCAAAGAGAAGTATAAAAGTATACTTATAACAGTGAACTGGATGATAGAAACTTGCTTTGCCTATACAGTTCCAATGAAGTACATTACAAACATAATCACTACTCTAAATCTAGTGAAACTCACATCCACATGCTCATAGAATCCAATACATCCAATCCATAACTTTACACATCAAGACACTACTTTCCTTTATACAAGTTACAATAAGCAATTAGGTCAGCCTATTAAGACTTCCCCAATGCACAAACAATTACATAGACCCTTGCTAAGATACATCCAATACATTACACAATTATTTAACATATATTAATCATCAGTTACGCACCAAGATCCATAATTCATTCTCACCAATCATTAAGCACGTTACATCTCTGTAGTCGACCCTAAATAGGTGGTTACTAGTCCACACACCTCAACTAACATCATCAACAATACAATGACCAAATAATCGCAAAGAATGTTCTCCCATGTATATTCTATCATTCATTAACCTCACATACCATGACCCACTCTCGCATCCAAGTTATCCCAAAAAATCAAAGACCATCTCTGTCATAATCCTTTGTCACTGCTCTGTAACCAGTCTTCACCAAAAGAGATATAACACATGTAAATAACAACATAAGATCAAGTGACCTTAGAAATAAGGTATACACTCATCCCTCTACATAGATCCATGCTCACATACCATCACATGTCATACATTGTTCATACACATCTGTCAATCTCGCACGTACCTGTGATAACCAGTCTTACTAAATTTTTTAATGCATCCAACATAAACATATGTTGACATCAATGAAAAAACATGAATGTAAACACCTCAAACAATAAAAATTCCAACAATCTCCCTCTTTGGCATTGATGGCAACATATGTGAAAAATCATCAACCCAAAAGTAGTTTTCTTATAACAATCTTCTCAATATCATCTTCACAGCTCCGCCTAAGACAGTAGGGATTTTCCACTTATATCTCTCCACCTTTGACATCAATGGAAAAGGGTTCCACAACTCTTTTCCTTCTATGTACATTCCATCTCTACAAGGTGTATATTTTTCAAATATTCATACCTTCAACAAACTAGGTGCTTGATCACCCAAATATATTCTGTTGTGTTCCTATGATCACTCTCCTTGAGGAGTAGATCCAAGAATCAAGTCCAGAGAATAATATAGCTCTAATAACTTCTGGACCTCCTACATCATTTAGTTCTCACAAGGATGGGCTCTCACCCCAAGAATACCTTTGATATACTCAAAGGAATCCTTTGACAAAGCTTTAGTAAATATATTTTCTATTTTCTCCTTTGTACTGATGTACTCCCATCTGAATTCTTTTTCTGCAACCTTGTCTCTCAAAAAGTGATACTTGATTGAAATATGTCTAGTATTTGAATGTATAATATGATTCTTTGACATGTTCATTGTGCTTTTATTATCACAATATTTAACCACTGGCTCTTCAAAGGTTATCCCAATGTCCTTTAGCATATGGGTATATGGACGAAGATGGGGGACCAAAAAGGTGCCAAATTCATTTTTTGTGCCCAAAAGAGTATAGTGTGTACGCACTAAAGTGCATGCATGCTATAGCACGCACACGGTATGTAAAAACCTATAAAATTCAAAGAGCCACAAAAATGGCTCATTTTTTCCCCTAAAACCCATGACTCAGCAAAGAAGAGAACTTGCAAAGCGTGTACACAAAATGTTTTTCTTGTTTTCTTCATTAAATTGAATTAAAAATGGCTCCACGACATCATCAAGGTCAAACCAGAAGAATAGGTAAGTGAATCTACAACAGGTATACCTCTTATTTGTATTGAAATTTAAGTTTAATTTAAGTTTTCAATCAAATTTTATTGTCAAAGTTTCTTTGCTTAAATTTTAAGTTTGATTAGGCTTTTAAAATAGAATTTGTGTTAATTTCCAGGAAGAAATGATCTCCCTAAAGAAAACCCTAAACCAAATCCTCCATCTTCTCCTCATGAACAAATGAATATTTAAAATAACCAAGAAAATGAACCCCAACCACCTCCACCAATTGAGAAACCTCCTTCTGGAACATGTGAAAATTTGAATAAACAAATAGAAAGAGGGAAAACAGAAATAGAATATTTAATTAGGAGACTAAAAGATTCTATTGATACAAATCATACATAAGGGAAACACTTTCAAAATCATTAGAATTAACCTTGACCCACGTAGGCTCAGTTAGTGGGCAACTTAATTTATGGTACAAAAAAAGAGAAGAACAAAAAAAATATTATGCAAATAAATTATCATATAAGGACATTAAAAAGAAACAAATCACAAAAGACAACATTTGTAAACTATTTAAAAAGCCAGGGGAAATTGATACTCTTAGGACTACATCAAAGAGATTCACATTTCATTGGTGCTTGAATGAAGATATAAAAATAAAATTTTGGGACAAAAGATGGATGGTCTTTGATTCCCCTCGTAAAAATCATGACATTCCTATATATTACCTGAGGAAACTCTATTATGAGTTTGTCCTCAAGGAGGTACCAAATTATTTTGACTTTCTAGAATCTCAGGGTAGAGGCGGGGGGTCATCATTTGATAGACCTATGGCATGTTTTGACCTTAACGAACCTAGGGTGCCCAATGGAAATCCATAGGTGGATCATGTTAGTATTCTTTCCATTGTGAAGGAACATGTGGAGGTGGACACACTAGGCATGATTAGTGCTCTAACACAGACTCTCATTGGGTGTGCCACTCCTTTAGTCGAGGGTGACCATGGTCGGTCTTTTAGGGGTCATATTTTTGGTCTTGTGGATCCCTGTGCACATTTTGTATTGCCAACAAAGAGAAAGAAGATGATGGAATGATGGTCGATGATTTTCTTAATGCAACATATGACATTGATACACAGGTACATAAATACTTGCAAGTTCATTAAATTTATTTGATGAATATTTCATTTATAAATGAATGAATAATTAAATTAGTATCTATTGATTATGATAAAAATTCAGGGCATGAGTGTTGGTTGCAGTGGAAATGATACCTCGACCCCCTTTACACTACGTCAACTCCACAAGTATGTATCGAATAAAGAATTTTATTTAATACATTTAATTAAATAATGTAAATATATGAATGGTTGTCTCATAACTTATTGTACATGTGCATTAGTTGGTTGTTGGACCATCGACATTCGCATTAGACAGCAAAGGACATCATTCAAATTTCCTTGAGGTATTTTTATTTGCATGTTAATTTGATTTAATTGATTATATTTAATTAATAAATGACGGAATAACTAAATTATTAGACAAATTATGATCAAAATCCAAAGTCAAAGTGGTCATGGCAATGATCACATTATTTCACCTCACTTTGTGATGACATCATTGTGTCCACAGGTATATATGTAATAATGTATTATAATTAACACATGAGTGGTACGTTCTTATATGAATGGTTGTCTTATAAATTACCGTACATGTGCACTAGTTTAATGTTGGAGCTATGACATCGACACCGCACACTAAAGGATGCGGTGGCACCTTCATGGAGGTACCATTTATTCATTAGGGGGTTGTAAAAAATTATAGGTATTCTTGATAACTACATAATACTCTTGTTGTTTCATTTTCAGTTATTGACAGCAGAGACTCCTCCTGATGTTTGTGATACTTTGGATCGTGGTGTAGTTGTAGCTGTAGCTAGTTCTGAAGCACTGGGTGAGGTATGAAAGAGATTACTTATTTTGAATTGTTATTTTAATAGTTTGTATTAAATTTTTAATGATATTCATGTATGTATTTTAAATTTTATTTTGATCATTGTTGTAGGGACTCATTACTCCATATTGTCAGTGTGCCCCTTCAGGGGATGTACATAGTGACTATTTGCTAGTGGTAAGCGAATCTTCTATTTTATGTCATCATATAATTGAATTTTGAAGTATATTAGTTATTGATGTTTATACTTTTTATTTTGTCAGCTCAAGTTGCAGAAGAGTCTAGACAAGAGGACTAGTGAGCACACTCGGAAGACTACAACATCCACTGCATCTCCATCGACGCGACGATCAAAGACACCCTGAGATTTTTTTCTTCCCCTTGTGGAAAATGACTAGATTAGGGATATCATTATGCGTCAATATGGCATTAATGGACATATTTTTTGTATATTGGATAAGTGGCATGTTCTACATCCATTTGGCTTTCACGAAGCCAATTTAAGTGTATGGGATATATTCAATGCATGACATTATTGGGCATAGATATTTTTCTTCATGCCCTATAAATATATATAATTTATGTTTTAAGTACGAAATTCATGTGTCATATGTATTGATGTATATTAATTTATGTTTATGTGGATGTCTTATGCTTTGTAAATTGCTTATGCCTTATATTTATGCTTGCATGTGTATCTATGTATATTGTTACTGCATGAGTCATACTTTATGAGAATATGCATGTTTCATTTCATAAACCTAGAATCGTAATTTCCATTCCAACACCTTAAACAAGTTAAAATAGGTCATATAAGATTAAAAAAACATTAATCCTACCCAATTTTAGTCTTATTGGAGCATTTTAACCACCTCGACCTATTTAGGGCATTACAAGAACCTTAACGAATGCACCAGTATGGTGTGGTCCAGGACAATCAAGTGATTTGCAAAGCCTAAAAAGGTTATTCATAGCATTACTTGTCAAATTGAAGGTGTTGGCACAGACGGTTTGATGTCAGGATGAATGGTTTGAAAGATGCACAATGTTGCTCATTTCAACTGAGGCACATTGCAAGATTTGACATCAACCGAGATTGGGTTGGAAATTTCAAACGATATCAAATACCCTACAACTAAGATAGGTTATTAGAGACCTCTGTAACACAATCTCGTAGCACCTAACGGTTTGTTGATACCTCTACAATCTTTGAGAAATGACCCTCAAAAGATCGTTGCTCAATGATGCTTATTGCACCTTAAGGGACACTTCGGTCCGGAGGAACCTGGAATATTTGAGTGAGTCTGTGTATGAAACGAGGCCATTCCTAGCATTTACTTGGCCAACAAAATCTATTAGCATAGATGGTTTGAGGCCATGTTAAACGATTTGAAGGATATGTAATATTTCAAATTTCAACTAGGCAACATTGCAAGTGTTGGCATCAACTGAGATTGGGTTTCCAAATGAAAATGAATCTTCAGAAAATGAGATAGGTTATTGTAGGCCCCTGTGACATGGTCACATAACACTTGACAGTTTGTCGGTAACTTGTGCAAGCTCCAAGAAATGACCGCCTAAAGAACACTAATTTTGGTGCTGAGTGAACCTTTACGAACACTTCGCTCCAAAGTGGTCAGAAAAATTCAACCCACTTGGTGAGAGAAATGAGTTCATTCCTAGAATTTACCCTACCAACAGGAACTGTTGGGGTAGACAGTTTGAGGCCATGACAAACAATTTGAAAGATATGTAATGTTGCAACTTTCAACTGAGCAACATTGTAAGTTTTGACATCAACCGAGATTGGTTTACCAAATGAAATGAAAGTGAATCTCCAAAAATTGAGATAGGTTATTGTAGACCCTAGTGGCATGGTCTCGTAGTACCTGACGGTTTTCCTGTACCTCGTACGAGCTCTGAGAAATGGCCACCAAAGGATCATGGATTTTGGTTGTGAGTGCACATTTACGAACACTTCGCTCCTGAGTGGTCGGCAACATTCGACCCACTTGGTGAGTGAAACAAGGTTGTTCTTGGTGTTTACTCAGAAAACCAGAGCTGTTGGCGTAGACAGTTCAGGGCCATGATGAATGGTTTGAAAGATATGCAATGTTGTAACTTTCAACTAAGAAACATTACAAGTTTTGGCATCAACTGAGATTGGGTTACCGAATCAAAATGAAAGTAAATCTCCAAAAATTGGTAGAGGCTATTGTAGGCCCCCATGACATGGTCTTGTAGCACCTAATGGTTTGTCAGTACCTCACATGAGTTCTAAGAAAAAGGCCACCTAAAAATTGACAATTTTGGTGTTGAGTGCACCTTTAGGAACAGTTCATTCCAAAGTGGTCGGCGACGTTCAACCCACATGGTGAGCGAAATGAGGTTGTTCCTAGCATTTACCTGACCAACAAAAGTTGTTGGCATAGAGGGTTTTAGGCCACAACTAGTAGTTTAGAAACTACATTCAATTTCCTATAGATTCTATTCTAACAACTTTTTCACATAAGGTTGATAAGATGTTCAACTTTTTGTATGCCAAGTTGACTGACCTTGATTTTCTGATTTTTCATTGCCACTTAGGGCCATAGCTTGGTATACCATGATCCTACACATGACCAACTTTGCCGTGAAAAAGGTGGTTAGCTTAGTAATCAAGACTTCTCTGTTGAAATTTTTTGTTAGTGGTATGATCTCCTCTTTCGCTTGCACTTTAGTCTTGTAGGCAGGTGTCAAGGATCTAAGAATATTTGGGATCACTTCAACTTCAGTATATGTGCCTCCTGAGTTTTTGATTCCAGTAACAACTTTTGTAACCCTATATACATATGCTCTGATATTATCATCATCTCGCATCCTTAGATTCTTTGTTTTAGTCTTCCAATTCTGTAGTTTTTCCTGGTTAGTGTACTGGTCTCCTTCATATAGATCCTCTAGCCTTGTCCAGATCTTGTGAGTTGAATCAATATCTTTAACCTCTTTGAATTCTTCCTCAGAGAGCGTGCTTATCAGTGCTTCTGTTGTAACCATATTGCAAGAAAGTAATATATTTCTTTGTCAGTAGCATTTCCTAATTCATCTTTTTCCTTGATCGGTTCATCCTTCTTTGTAATCATCTAGTAATCAATTCCCAAGCAGATCAGATGAGTTCTCATCTTGTCCTTCCAACTGTCAAAATTTTCAGCATCAAATTTTAGACTTTCCTTCCTATAGTAAGCCATCTCAAAATCACCTGAAGTGGTTAAGCTTTCTCTTAGAGGACCCCAAGCTTTGATACCCATGGTTAAGAATAATACAACTGAGAGGGGAGGGGGGTGAATCGGATGTAAGCCAAATAATTAAACTTTAAACTTTAAACCAATTACTTAATGCAAATCTGAACACTTCAAGAACAACACCATAACACAAGTATTTGTTGTCAAGAAAAACCTTGTTAAGGAAAAACCCCGGTGGGAATTAGCACCCACAAATAATGCACTAGAAATATTTTATCCCTGTTAGGAGATCTAGCCATGTTAAGAATTGATTATTACATCTAGTACAAGTCCTTGTTAAAGGACAAATCCTATTAGGAGTCTTCTCAACCCTATTAGGAGTTAAATGAAATGATGAGATCACTACCCGAGCACACTGCCCAAAGTGAAGGTTAAATCCACCTTCTGGATCTGCTGTCCAAAGAGAAGTATAAAAGTATACTCATAATAGTGAATTGACTGATAGCAACTTGCTTTGCCTATACAGTTCCAATGAAGCGCATTGCAAATATAATCACTGCTCTACATCTAGGAGAACTCTCATCCACATGCTCACAGCATCCAATACAACCAATCCATACCTTTACACATCAAGACACTAATTTCCTTTATACAAGTTACAATAAGAAATTAGGTCGGCTTGTTAAGACTTTCCTAATGCACAAACAATTACATAGACCCTTGTTAAGATGCAAACGGTACCTTACACAAGTATTTAACAAATATAAATCATCAATTAAACGCCAAGATCCATAGATCACGCTTGCCAATCATTAAGCATGTTACATCTTTGTGGTTGACCCCAAATAGGTCTTCACTAGTCCACACAGTCTCAACTAAAGTCATCAAGAATCCAGGGACCCAAGAATCACAAAGAATGTTCTCCCATGTATCTTCTATCATTCCTTAAGCTTGCATACCATGACCCATGCTTGCATCCAGGTTATCCCAAAAACTCAGAGACCGTCTCTATCATAATCCTCTGTCACTATATTTTATTGGTTTTCCAATTCCAAAACTCTCCATTCCTACTTCTATTTTATAGAGAATATAGCGCTTTTCTAGGTCCTTGAATTTTTTTGTTTTGCACATTTCCCAACTGAGTTTGTTGTAAAAAAATGATGCCGTGGTATTTATACTCATTCACTATCTCTAATGAATTGCCTACAAAAAGAAAAATATTTTGTGCCTTTTACTTTTCAAAGAGAGGACTATCACTTTGGTTTTACTAGTGTGCACTTGCATCCGAACCTCTTGACAAAAAGTTTCAAGCACCTTCAAGTGTTCCTAAGGCCATGAGTTGTTTTAGCAATTAAAATAAGATTATTTGCATGTAAAAGTAACTTTATTATATAATTAGTCAGTCAAACTTTCTCTCCACTATAGCCTTGTTTGGCCATTCTTCTAACTTATAACTATATAGCCCAATCAGAGTTGAGAAAAAAAGATGTCAATGGGCCCTTGGTCTACTGATGAAGTTGAATGGTTATGAATGAGCCCACCAGGGATCAAGTCTTGCTAAGTGCAAAAGCTCTGACATCATAAGTGTCATGGCCAAGATCATGCCCCATGCAGATTTTGGTGGATTAGATACCCCTCAATCCTTGGCTTTTAGCAGAAGAGGTTCTCTAAACCTTCAAAAAAAGAAAAGAAAAATGTGCTTGTTTGACACCAATGTCACCTTAAAAGCACTTCGACATTCATAATTTTGATTATATTTTTGTCCTACCCATAAAATCTATGCACCACCACTCTAAACTCATTTCAAATTCCCATTCTTTCATTCTATACCAAAATTTGTTGCATGATATTGTATCAAAGACTTTACCGTCAAACTACCACAAGACTAATTGTCTTTACCAATTGAAATCTCGTATTTACCAGCTAAAATCGTCTGCTTTCCATGTGTAAATATTTTGGTAGCAAAGGAGATTGAAAAAGTTTGGACGTGGTTATTGTCCATGCAAAAAGTACCGTTGACCAAATTTAAAAAATGAAAAACACAATGGATTTTCGTGAATTTTCAGCATTTGTTCTTCATGATCTGCATATTTTGTGGTCGAAAACAACAAGAAAATTGTAAAAAAAACACTTTATTTTTGCAAATCTGAGAAAAAATAGAAATTAGATTTTTTATTTTTTTTTGTCTTTGATGCATTTTGCATGAAGATTAGCCACTGCCTAGTAGAATAATGCCTTCCAAGTCATAATAATGTTTAAATAAGGAGTAAGATTCTTCACCACTCTTTCACGCGAGAAGTGGATCTCACCCACTTTTGAACTCGTCAAATTCGGCGAGTCCTCTCCATATTGTATCTAAGAAATCCTCTCAAACTTCACAGGAAAGTTCCTACATCAATGTCAAGACTGTTTTCTAAAAGTATTTCTTCCGCGTAATCGTTTTCTGTCCTCGTCGATCTCACCGACTTTTAACTGTTCAAACACGCTTGGTCCTCTCCATTCGGTTTCTACGAAAATTCTGTAAAACTTCACACGAAAATTCCACCCTCCGTGTTTTAACGGCATTCGACTTTGCTTATCTCATCACTTTGAACTGTTGAACCTTCCTAGTTTCTCTCCTTACGGTTTCTAAGAAATTCTTAAGATGTCCACAGAAAACTTCCACTCTCTGTCGTTACCCGCATTCGACTTTGTTTATATACCCCCGATCAGTTTTGCGACTGCATATCTATTCTACTTTCTCTTTTGTGGCACGCTTGAGATCTTATTTGTTGTTCAGCTCTTCAAAATTGTTCAGAACAAGCGATGGAGATCTCTGTTCACAATCATGCTTCCACCTCCAAAGTCCTCTGCGATGTCAACGAGAAGTTTGATGAGTATCAGCCTCCCGCCACCAAAATCCCCTGCAGTGTCTACAACAAATATAATGTTTTCCTCAGCTTTCGTGGAAAAGACGTGAGGACAACTTTTGTGGACCATCTCTATGGAGCTCTCTCTGGAGCGGGTCTCACGGTTTTCCTCGACAGCGAAGAACTTGCGAAGGGCAAAGAAATCGAATCCAGCCTGGAAACGGCCATTGACACAAGCGACATATTCATCCCCATATTTCATAGCTCCCATCTATGACACACAAACAACACACTAATAGTAAAGGCACTGATAGATACAAGATAGAGAACATAAATGACACACTACCATAAAGGCTAGTAGCCCTCTTCAAGAGTGGGAGGGAAACTCACTCACCACATGTGGACAAAAAAGTGAGTTTGAGGAACTAATGTTTTTGCACCATTAGACAACTATTTAGGCAATATTGTTCTTAGGATCCCCACTATAAGGAGGATTACCTAAAGAGACTCTATTTAGACAGTTATCAACACAAGGGCCAAAGGGTTGAGAAAGTTGTGTATTTCCATCTGAAGATAAGAGAAAAGTAGGAGTAACATTCAAATAAGGATAAACACAGCCAGAGGGGGCCACATCAATAGGAGTGACATTCTCATATACAACCCAATTTTCAGCAAGAGGATCACCTAGATTTTTAGTAGGAACTCCATCCTTGTCATCATCTCACCTAGATTTTTAGTAGGAACTCCATCCTTGTCATCATCCTGCAACTCTGCATCAGAGGAAGAATCAAAAGATGAGATAGTCAAATGTTCATCATGAGCATCTTTCCACCAAGTGGCAAAGCCTTTACACTGTAGGAGAGAACAATTGGTTGCCAAGTGACTTGTAAAGAAACATCTGCAACATCAAAGGGGGATGCCCTCATAATCAACTTCTTGAGTTCATGGCCTATCCCCCACCATGAGAACCACATCTCTAGACATATATGTGGAGATATCAATATCCACCAAAATACCTACGAACGTAGAGAGACCCATAACAGTTGTAGTCTCATCAATCTTTATGAAATGGCCAATATAGTTTCTAATAGCCTCAAAACAAGAGTTTTCTTGAAAGTGGAGGGGAAGATAGGGGATCTCAACCCACACTAGATGCATTCTAAGTGGTTTAGTGAGAGGGTTAAAGAAAATTGTCTAGGGTTTATCCCATATCTTTCTTAATATCAAATCTAATTCTTCAGAAGTAAAAAGAGAAATAAGAAACTCATTTACACAAGGGAAGATTTCAATATTAATAGGGACCAAGGGTCTCAACAAATCCATCACCCGTCGATGAGAATCTAGAAGAGAGTGCCAAAAACTCATGAATCTGCAAATCGACCCACAAAGTTGGTATTAATCCACATTTTCCACCCGCTCTGGACCATACACCATCATAGGAGATGTTTTGGCACATGCAAGATGTCAAGATTTCTCCTTTGAAGGTGCAGTTTTGGTAATGCGAGAAAAAATCCATCCACCAATAGTACTAAAACCAGCACCAGGTCTCTGAGAGGGATATCTTGTAGACATCGTTTAGAATTATCAAAAATATTACCCCCACCAAAGGTTGGGTAGCACTCAATGCATCCAACCTAGGAACCCTTAAGGTGGGTGGAATAGAACTAATAACGATAGTCATTTCTTCACAAAGTGTCAAGGTAGGTGTAGCAAAATTTTCTACATCAAAACCATTAGTCGCCACACAAGCACCCAACGAAGGTAGCAATCTAGGGGGAGTAGTTTGAACTGGCGAGGCAGATAGAGTCATTGGAACTACACAAAAAATCTTCATCTAACAAATGTGGAGTTTAATATTATTCAGATTTAATGTTTCAAAAAATCTTGACATATCAATTTTGTTACTTCTTGTGATTCTTGAAATATCCCTCAATAATATTTCTTCTATAGTATCCACAAGCTACTCGTCTTCTCTTTTGTGTTCCTCCACTTCACTTTCTTCTTCCCTCATAGGGTTTCTTGAATTTTTGGTAACCAATCTCACCTCTTCTCATATATCATCCTTGATATCATTTATTATCAATTCTCAAAATCTCTCCATCACCTACTCTATTCTCAACATTCATCTTGAAGTGGCATGTTCAGTACTCTTTTAATCAACTCTTTCAAGATCTCGCTGCACTTAGGACTTCTCTCTCTCGCCTACAACAACCTGCATGAGTTTATTCACAACTCTTAAGTGAAAACTACCTCATGGTTAGTGATCTATTAACAAAACTCCTCTCTTCACCTATAGGTCTTGGCATAGACTACATCACATTTGGTGCTTAGCCTATGCTCTCAAAACCTCTAGTTGTGATACCAATTGGTGCAATACAAGTGATACCCTTCCCCCAAACCTACAACTTTAGAACTCAAAATACAAAATTAAGAATAGAGGCTTTCTATATACCATTTAATATATCATATGTACCTTGAAAAACTATAGTTGCATTCTAAACTAATTGTTCTAATAAGCATATATTAGATTTGAAATAAAGATTACAATTAGGTCATTTCATTGATCTTTCACTCCTTTTTTGTTGGTATAGATTTGCCTCCATCAAATTCCCTATATTATTTCTATCATGTATGTGTAGTAATCAGTTTCTTTTGATGCTTACTTCTTTATTTTCTACAATGAAATCTTTGTTCTTTCTCTATCTTTGGGCTCCATAATGTCTTTTCTTGCAATTTCCCTTTTTTTTGGAAAGTATCTTCCTCTACTCATCATGCCAAGTTTTGTTCTTATATTTTTTTTCACTTCACTCTCTTTTCCTTAGCGTTTCTCGTTCAATTAAATATATTCTTTTTCTATCCATATGAGGCCCTTGTCACTCTTTCTAGGCCTATGCAAGTCCCCTTTTAAATGCACACTACCTTCATCTCCACACATTTCCTTGTTTCTTCACATCCTTTCTTGTTTGTTTCAAAAAGAAAATAATGTCATTTTGAAATCTAACATTACACTTGCCGAATTATTTGTCTTGGCATCTCTATTTGCAAATGGTTAAACCAAGAAGGCTATAAGAAGTGGATTTACTCA
>MU228156.1:0-11693 GCA_018584345.1 Thuja plicata | reverse complement strand
TTGGCATGGTCATGTCTTCATTTGTTTCAATACTAGTAGTAAGCATACTTGAAATGTTTGTTCTTATTTCATGGATTTGTGCTAAATATTCAGCATCTATGGTAACGTCATTGTAATATGGGTCACTCTGGACCTTGTATTGTAATGCAACCCTAACATGAAATCTGCTCACATAGCCATCGTATTAATGTTCCTATGCATGCAATCTTCAAACTATGATAACATCTAATTCTTGTATTCTTCGTGGAAGCACCTTTGCAATGTTCTTTATGCCCTATGCAAAGCTTACTGTATGGCCACTATATTTATACTGCCCTCCAAAAATGTGGGTTACTTGCAATACTGAGTTTACTCTAGCAATGAGCATTTCTTCCACTTGGGTCAGTCTTTTCAAGACAGTAGGTTGTTCTCTTGGATCTGTGTTGTTCAATGATGAGAATTGATATATGTCTTTCTTGTTGAAGCATCTTTTGCAAGTAGGATTAGTGTTTGATGACTGTAAAAGCATGTTTGGGTAACATTCTCTGCATATAGTGCATATTTGTAAGTTCACTAACGAGTTTATTCTTTGTCGGAACCTTTTTAATGTTGATATGAAGTTAATATTGGTATCAACCACATAGTCCACCAGAAAGGCCACTAGGGAAACAGAGAATAAACAGTACAACAACAACAAGACAATTCTGTCAAAGGATAGATGAACTACACAACTTACAAACATGTACAATATACAACGAAAGCTACCCAGGCATGCTACTCCAAACATTAAACCCCCATCCTACATGCAGAAGATGTTCCAATGAGAGGGGTATACACCGCTTCTCATCACTAAACAACATGGACCCAAGAGAATAGCCTAACGTGTTGAGAAGATTGATGCAGGTAGAAGAAATGCTCATTGTCAGGGTCAACCTAGTAGTACGAGTAACCCAAACTTTTGGAGGGCAATATAAATATCATGGTCACACAATAAGTTTTTCACAGGACATAAAGAGCATTGCCAAAGTCCTACGTAGGATACCTGACCTAGATGTGCTCATTGTAAGAAGACTACACACACAAGAGCACTACCATGATTGTTATGTGAGCAAAAGCCACATTACAGATGCGCTGCTATACAAAGTCAAATGAGACCCCTACTATTCTGATGTTACAATAGATACCGCCTGTTTATCTGAAATTATGAAAGAAAGAATAGATATCTCAACCATGCTAAACAACATTGAAACAAAAGATGATATTGTGATACCAAATAACAAACTGGACATTGATGAAGACCAGAGTGGAATTAGTGAAGCCCACACATCATCGTTTATATCCAAAATGTCAGAACGAACCCATGAACTTCAAATGATTAAACAGACCTTACAACTTGAGGACAACACAGACAACACTATCTGCTAGCCTGAAATCAAGTCTTCCCCAATAAATGAATACAATACTGAAGGTTTACTCAATATGGCATTCCCCACCCTCTTCTTGAATGGAGCAGTGCAACACATGCAGCTATAGCTAAGACAAGTGCAATTCCACAAGTATGTCTTACACTTACTAAGGCTTCATGACTAGAGATTCAGAAAGCATCCACGATTTTGATCCTTCATCTTCAATCTCATGTTGTGACATTGCACACAGGGGCTTGCAACTATATTCATCAAGAAAATGCAGAAGACAATATAACTATTTAAAATCTCCGAGCACACCTAAGAAATCTCCCAAACACCCAACTTGCATTGGAGCTTATGCACTTTGGATCTTCGATCAGAGGTACACATTTTTTATCAGAGGTACATGACCGTACTGGAACAAGTGTTGTGCAAAATTAACAAACATGATCAACCAAATAGGCCTCCCCACTCTATTCTTCACACTAAATGCAACATATACGAAATGGTCGGATCACCAATGACTCTTGGCAGATGGAACACCAGTCAAAACACAAAAAAATAGACAACACTTAAAAAGGAATCAACAACCCCCACACCACATCACTATACTTGCACCAAAGGTTCACAATCTTCTGAGAAGTTCTGAGAAGAAGTCATCGAAAAGTTGCTCGATGCAAAAGACTACTAGTACAAGTCTGAGTGGCAAAGTAGGGGTACTGTGCATGTACATGGATTTATTTGGCTCCTGGACATGGATAAACTTGATTGGAAGAGCAATACAGAGATTGAAAGCGCAAGAGCAGTTTTCGACACATATGTAATGGCCTAGAACCCCCATGAAGCATCATGTAGAAACAACACACTATTTCGGTCACCACTCGATGACCCTGTCTACTAGATACAGTCGAGATATTTGACATAGATACCATTAAAGACTACAAAGAGATCATCAACCATGTCCAAAGGCACACAAAATGTAGGAAGGGAACATGTCTACATAAGAAGGGGGAAAAAATAAACATCGTTATAAAGCTTCATGGAAAGAGCAGAGCGTTTCTACGCTATCATGTGACAATACTAGAAATAAGAAATACGAACCTACAAGAAACGATGACATGTTAAACATCCACAACCGAAATATGCTACAAATTTAGAGAGCCAACATAGACTAACAACTTGTCATCTCACAAGCACTTGTCCTCAAATACATAGCCAAATGCGCTTCAAAGGCAGAGAGAACATCCTAAGACGTGCGCTAATATGCTAACAAGAGTATGTACAAGCCAACAAGCAACAGTCCAACGCTCAGCGTATAGAAAATTCATAATAGAAATAATTGTTGAGCGCGATATAAGGGCACAAGAAACATGCCACGTGCTACAAAAAATTCACTCGTAGTATGTTGTTGCACGTTCACATCTCTAAATGTTGGAAGAAAGGTGCTCCAACTAATAACAAGGTTAGCATCTGACACAGAAATACAAGCCACCTATATAAAACGACCACTAAGCTAGAGATAGTAACATTATTTGAATCTGCAAAGTCTTTTTCATACTCTGCAAACTGTAAGTAGTGCCAGTGGAAAAAATGACAAATAGAAGTCATTGTCAATATACACCCAAGGTTCTACAACACCCCAGAGGAGAATTCAGACCAATTTGAAATATTCTGCTAGACCGAATTGCTCCTATACAAGCATTTCTGCCACATTGAACATGACATAGGCCTCACTAAGGATGCAATAGTGACAAACTGGAAGTGAATGAGCGCGGAAAAGTACAACGTATGGCATGTCAATCTTCCCACCCAAAAGGACACAACATCTATTACTAGAGTCCATCATCTATATTTTAGAAAATGGTATTATATGTCAGATATACATAGAAAATTTCACAATTAAAGAATATAAGAGTACTCCTATCCTAAAAATATTCCATTAATAATCATTCATATATGCAAAATATTATAAGTAAATAAAAGTAACTTGTGAAACAAAAATAATTTAAAGTATAGAAGATACTATTTTAAATGATATTATGTTTAAACTCAAAATCAATATTAAAATAATAATTCTTGCAATATTATAGCATTTTTTAAATTTTACAAGGGGGCGGGGGGGGGGGGGGGGGGGGGGGTTTCTTGTTCTTGAGGGCACTGTGTCCTTCGTAGTACCTATCTAGATTGATAATATTTAAGAATACCTTGACTGAGTATTGAATCAAACAAGAAAAAGTTGTGCAAGATCAACCTATACAAAAACTATTAAGTTTGCAATAAAAGTTCATTTTTTTTTGTCTTTGATCAAAATAAAGTTGTTTTATAATAATAATAATAATAATAATATAAGATAGTTTACCAATAATGTAATATCAATTATTACATTACAAAAATTTTACTATATTATCAATTAAAAATAAAATAAGATAATTTTACTTAAAATATTATGATATAAGATAGTCAAACTACACAATTGAATCCTAGCAATATTTCACTTTGGCTTATGTAAAAAATATTTCATACTTATCAAATTTAAATTGAGTTTTTATCACATAAGTCTTTTTTTTCAAAATTAAAATATGAAATAATTAAATATAATATTATTAATTGTTTTGAAAAATATGAAATTTGTAATAAAAAATAAAATTTTAATCAATAAAAAATAATAATTTGAAACATATTAGAAATTAAAAATATATTAGAATTTTTAAAAATTAATAATTGATATATTAGAATTTTAAAAAATTATTAATTGTTATGTGCTTCCGAGAAAAAAGAACTGTTACTCAAACAATTCCCTTTCTTGAATCTTGAAATCGATAATATGAATGGTTTCGTTAAAAAAAAAAAACCACACTGCTGCAAAAATATAAAAAAATCGTAATCGTAAAAAGAGCAGAGCTTACATGGAGGATGAACGCCCAAAGAGAAGAATCTTCTTTAAAGGCTAACAGAACCTTCTAATTGTTAGGTGCGTCTGAATTCTTGAGGCAAGTCATTCACTGAAATCATTGTTTCGATCACAACAACATTCACTCAACAAAAGCATGAATTATCCATTACTTGTTTGGAGATTCCGTCTTTGAAATGTCAGGCAGGCGATCCTGTTGCTGAGCTTCACCTTCATTCAACATTTTTTCATGCCGAATTCCTACAAATACAGAATATTCATATTCCATAAGCATTGCCGACCGTAAATGGGCAAAATGTGAATGTTCCATAGCAACTGCAAATGAGTTTTTTCTAAAATTGCTAGGTTATAAAGCATCTTCACTTTCATAATTACCTCAGTTGAAGCTACTTTGACATGACATTCTGTTCTGAAAAGTCTTCTGAGTAGCAAAAGAAAAGCATTGTGCCCTGCATCAGATTTCCATCGCTGGTTGCACTACAGAGGTTCTTCCGGAGTCATATGTTAGCACACATCACGCAATTTCAGTACCACCATTGTAAAGATTTGTTGCTCGAATGATGCACACATCTACAATCATTTCATTCCATTCACCAAAATGAACGATATTTGGGGAATTCAGGCAAAATAGATTCGCTGCCCTCCAGAAACCGTTTAAACATCCTTCACCTTGAGATCTGTGTTCCCATTAACAACACTACTCACAAAACTTGGGAACATGCTTTCACAGAAAATCGAACCAATGAAAGTATCAAACCCCTTTGAGAGGACCCAGAGCCACCAGATTGTTTATGCCTTGTTTCACTCGTCAAGGGATAGGGATGCATTTCAGGAAGGCCCCAAAATTAGCGACTCCCGAAGGCGGTTGAGCCCATGACGGTGATGAGGCGGTGCCCATGAATTTTTTTTTTTAAATTAAAATGTTTCAATGTAAATTGTAAATATTTTTTTTTTATGAATAGTGCCTTTTCAATTAATAAAATATCAAAGTTACATATTCACAAAAGGGGGCCGAGGGATATAGAAATCACCCCACAGAGTTCACACGGCCAAGTCAGAAACAGAATACAATTATTCATAAAAAAAAATAGACATAAAGCCATTAAGCAGCAAGACTAATGGCAGAAGGAGGAGGATCTTTATCATCAGAACCCCACACATTATTGGGGTTAAATGGAGGGTCGGGGAGCGACCATCCATCATCTTCAACTTCTTCTTTATATTTCTCTTCCACCCTGGGCAGAGAAATGGCTAACGCCAGGCGGGGAAACTGGGAAAAGGAGGCAGGATGCCAATCAGAGCCACGACGAGAACCAGGAGCATCAGAAGGGGCAGATTGAGCCGACGTTGGAGACCACTCAGAAAGATGGTGAGGCAGAGAAGTCGAGCGGCGCTGCCAACCATCGCCACCACCTCTCAGGGAGTGGTGATGGGGTTCCTGAGACCACGAGGTGCGTGAGTGGCGCGCCGAGGAGCTGCGCCCACGGTGGTGGCCTCTACGAGGAGTACCTTCTATAGAAATGGCATCAGGAGGAACCCTGACAATAGTGCAGGGAACATTGCCCCATTGATTGAGCAGCTCTTGCAAGTGAGCCACTTCCAGAACCACTTTATTGGCTTGAACTTGAATCTGCATCATAACATTATTACAAATGCAAGCCTTGTTATACAGAGCAACATTCATATCAAGAAAGCTGTGAGAAAAAATAACAACATTCCTATCTTTTCATATAGTGAACAAAATCTCCATCTTAAAAGTATGCCAAATCTAGGTAAACTTGGAGGGAAGTCTAGGAGAATCTCCTAAGACAATCATGTGCCAAGAAAAAGGTTCAGGCCAAAAGGGCTTGAAGAAATCATGAACCCACTACCAATACTGTTGAGCTCTCCTACAAAACCAGAAGATGTGCAAGAAAGACTCAGGGTGACCACAAAAAGGACATCGAGGGTCATGAACACCCAAATGTTTGAGCCTAGGACCAACTGGGAGTCCTTGAAAAAGTAGACACCAAGCAAAAAGAGCCATTTTGGGCTCTGTAATGGCAGCCCAGATGGTTTGAAAGCGAGAGCTCTAGTGAGAAGTGGAAGAATGAAGATGCCATCTCTGATTAAGGGTATCCACCATCAGAAGATGGGGGGACAACCACCTATAACCCAGTCTTGGTTTGTAATTGTTGAAAGGTGTGGCAGGATACCTTTTCCAATCCTTCCACCAGGGCCTGACAGACTAAATACCAATCTTGTGAAGCAAGTTGGAAGGAATCGCAGAAACCAAATGATCAAAAGTATGGCGATCCGAGCGAACCAAACGATACTGCACATACATATCCTCCCACAAACAGAGACCCATAGAGGCTCTAGAGAAGAGGTCCTTGGGTGTCTGGATGCCACGTTTGAAAAAACGCAGAGCACTAGTCCCTTAAGTCTTGGCTAGGGGGATGCCTTGAATAGAAAACAACAAAGACCCCTAGAGGCTCTGCTGATTGAAAGAAAAACCATTGCGAAAGGCATCACCATCCCAATGGAGCCAGGGCTTAATAGCTTCCCAAGCTTTCCAAATACTCTTGATAATGAAGGTACCCTGAATTTGAACAGGTTCTTTCATAGTGAGCAAGGTCTGGAGACCAATGCCCTTCCAAGTCAGCCTATGAACTGGGAATCCAGAAGAGATGTAGTGCCTGACAAGAATTTTCCAGGCCTCGTCACTAATAAGAGCACAGATAATCCACTTTGCATAGAGAGCATGCCCCTGCCTCTAAGTGGAGAGAAGGCCAAGGCCTCCAGAATCACGAGGAAGGCAACAGAACTCCCAGGAAACCCTATGAAACCCATGGCCATCAGCACCAGAGGCCAAAAGAAAATCTCTGAGAAGATGTTCCAGCTTGAGATAAGAAGCCTTAGAGGGAGGCCAACATGAGGAGTAGTAGACATGAGTAGTAGCCAAAACTTTGGAACAAATCTGAAACTTTCCAGCAAGGGAAAGAGGCTTGTAGATCCAATATTGCAGCTTTTTTTCAATCTTGGCAATCATAGTATTCTATAAATCCACAGAGGAGCCATGGAAAGAAAAAAGAATGCCCAGGAAGTGGAAAACTTCCCCATGCTGAACCCATTTCCAGCCAAAATTGTTAAGTCAGGTAGGGGCTGGAAGAAAAGATTGTTTGAAACAAAGAGTTTTAGACCATTGGATAGTAGATCCAGAGGCTTGACAAAAGGTGCCCAGGCATTGCAAGGCATTGGAGATGTTCTCCTCATCCTCGATAAGAGTGAGAAAGGAGTCATCAACAAAGTGACCATTAACAAGTTGGGAAGAGGAATCAGGAAGGGAAATGCCACGAACCAAACTAGAGGAAATAAAGTTGGGAAGCAAATACCCAAAGCCTTCAGCAGCAAGCACATATAAGGCAGGAGCCAGCGGACAACCTTGTCGGATGGATCTAAAAAGCCCAAAAGTATCAGATTGAGACCCATTGATGGTAATGCACACATAGGCATCACCAAAAAGAATTTCCACAGACTGCAGGAAGTGAGGGCCGAACCCAAGAGCTTGGAGCATAGCAAGAATAAAAGGCCATTCAATGCGGTCATAGGCTTTAGCAAAATCAATCTTAAGGAATAGGATAGCATGTTTAGATTGGTGAGCCCATTCCATCCCTTCCCAGATAGCAATAATGTTGTCAAGAATATACCTGGATTTAATAAAACCAGTTTGCTCAGGGCGGACAATAAGAGGAAGGAGATGTCTGATTTTAAGAGCTAACGCTTTGGCAATTATCTTGTAGGAGACATTCAACAAGGTGATGGGCCTCCAGTTGCAGATATCCTCTGGATCACCAAATTTAGGTATGAATTTGATATTCCCTTTATTAATTAAAGTACCCAAACTTTTATTGTGAAAGGCCTTGAGGTAGACTTTGTGCAGGTCAGGACCAACAACATCCCAAAGGTGTTTGTAGAACTTGCAGGGGAAGCCATCACATCCTGGAGATTTATCATTGGCCATAGAAAAAGTCGCTTCCCTGAGGTCAAAGATGGTAAGAAATTGCTCGCAAAAGGCTCGCTGCTCAACTGCTATGCGGTTTGGAGTAACAACAATACAAGCCTTCAGAGCCTCTTCACGCGTAGCAGAATTACCCTGCAATGCAAACACTTGTTCATAATGCTGAACAAAAGCCTGAAGAATGGCCGAAAGCTCAGTAAGGGTTTCAGATCCTTGTTTAATCTTTTGAATACCAACATTGGTATGACGGGCTTGGAGAGCCTGAAAAAACTCCTTAGAGGCTTTATTGCCCACCTCCAACCAGTGGAGGCAAGCTTTGATTTGAGCTCCACGAGCAGCATAAGCATCAACAATTTGCTTCTCATGTCAGAGTTGGGCCAGCTTAAGCTAGAGTGTAGAATCAAAGGGGTTCAATGCAAGTGAATCAGCAGCATTGTAAAGAGCCTTAGTGTTAGCTTCATAAGCTCACTTCCTGTAACATGCTAACTGACAGCCGTAAATGCGAAGAAATCTTGCAGTACGGGTGATGGCATCATTCCACCATTGAATCCAACTAACATGAGTGTGGGGCCGAGGCTCTAAATTCCAAACTTGAAGAATGTGGGCAATAGTGGAGGTGTCAGCACTGACATGTTGAGATAAAATTGCATCTGGGCAGCCCTTCTAGCAAATGACTGCCAAGTGATGGAGAAATAAATGGGGAAGTGATCTGACAGGGCTACATTTGTCAGAGGAATGATAGGTAGGCCTCGATCTTCAGAAAAAGAGAAAAAAGATTGAGCCATTATCATAGCACAATCTAGCCTCTTAAATATACAGTTAGAGCCAGCTCTAAAATTAGACCAAGTATGCCAAACCCCACCCTATTGGCGGCGGTTAGCATTGGGATAAAAAAGGTCTAATTTATTGTGCATATGGTACCAAGCTTCTCTCTCCCCAGCTGTCCAGCGAAAAGGCGTAATCCCTTCCTTGTTAGAGGCCAGCTCAATCATATTAAAATCTCCACACATAACCCAAGTAGCAGGAGGCAGATTGTCTGCCAGCCAGCACCAAAGTTGAGATCTTTTGACAGCATCATTGGGGGCGTAAACATTAATGATACCAAAAGAATGATTATGAAAAGAAAGCAAAATTTAGGTGACACGCTGCATTGGATCAGATCCATGAGCAATAATAGAAGAATGAAGGTGAGGTGACAGAATAGTAATGACACCACCTTTACCAGCTTCATGCTTAGAAGAAAAAATAATGTTGTCCGACCATATGACACGACAGTTAGAGTTAAGAAGGAACCCAGAAATCTTAACCTCCTGTAAACATAACACGTCCAGACTATGAAGTCTACGATGGGTATCATGAACATAGTACTTTCTGGAGAGGTCAGTTAGACCTCACACATTTCAGGACAAAAAATTCATAAAAACTCTTGCATGGTTTCCTTATCCCCAGGAGAGGAGAAGCTATTCTACAAGAAGGCTGGTATAGAGCCAAAGTTGGGGAGTAAATCTCTAGAAGAGGTAAACCGCCTTTTATCTAAGTCATTTGTGTGTCCATCAGCACTGCAAGACTGACGCAAAGACCAGGAGGAAACTAAAGAATCCACTAGTGGCGTGAGCACCACTTCTAGAGTGGAAGGCTTCGCAGCAGAGCTTTTCCGCTGAATAACAAGGTTTGAAATAAGCGGTGGTGGCACATCAGTGGAAGGAGGAGATTTTCCAACCGAAGGTTCTGGAGGTGACACAACAGCGGAAGTGGCTTGCGTTGTCTTGGATCTTGAGGCATTCCTACCTTTTTGCGAAACTGTAGTCAATTCTTCTTTATTTCCAGCTTCTATATTTTTGGCCGGTGCTTCCTTTGGTGGTGGCTTTACCTGAGGGGTAGCTAGCAGGTAATCCTTAATCTTGTGTTCTGCCGATTAACACCGATAACAGGTGTTGGGTAGGTTCAAATAGAGCACTTTTTGAGAAATGGTGAGAGAACCAACTTGGATTTCAACAGTGTCCTTGAGGTCCCTAGAAAGGTCAACCTCAACACAAACACGCTTCTAGGGACAGGCATTGAAAAATTTGTCATGTTCCATGACAATGACCTTACCAAGGGTTTTAGAAATGGACTCAATAAATGGCCAGCATGGCAAAGGGAGACCAGGAAACTCAACCCAAACAGGAACCCTAAGTTTCTTGTCATTCGAGACTGTGAAGTCTCGAGACCATCTCTGAAAAACAAGCAGGGATGACCTAACAGTCCAGGGCCCACGGCTAAAAACCACTTTCGCCTGGGAAGGGTTAGCAAAACGGAAAAGGAAAAAACCTTTGGTAAGGTTTTGCACACCGTTAAGGCAGACCCCATGAGGGGTCTAGCTCTTGTTTACCCAATCTTTGAGAATACTTTCAGGAGGAGTACGACCCATAAAATATCCAATCAGAGTATGTTTTTCTAACCATTCACATGCAGAATCAAATTCTTGCAGATTAAGAACAATATCAGGGTTACCTCGTGAAAGACCTTTGGGATGAACTTGCGAGGATGTTTGTTTAGAGGAGGCACCATGGCTTTCTGAAGCTTCAACTCGTGCACCAGCATCAACTGTTGGGCCGAAGTTGTCCGAAGCCATACTAAAAGCTAACCCTAATGTAAAAATCCTACAGTAAATACGGTATGATAGATGGAAAGCTTAGAGCAAACACACAGATAGGATGTCGTACGGATGAAACCCTAAGGGCCCGTTTGGTTGCACCCCATAAACGGGTTATGCCGCCCATAACCCGGTTATGGGGTGCAATTCCCTGTTTGGATGCCTTTTTGAGAATGGGAATGTGGATTTGCATGACCCCATTTTGCCAAAAACGTGGATTTCGCAATTCCACCTCAGGAGGTGGAATGAATTTCGAATCCACGGTTATGTGCTCAAATAAACAAAATTGTATGTCCCCGTCGGGTCCGGGCAACTCCACGTTTTGGGATTTAAACCCCATTTTAATCGGCGGCAACGTCTGGAGATATCCGCATTTTTGCCGGCTGGGATATCCATGTTTTAAACAGCGATTACAAAGCTCTGCTGCGTGTTAGGGTTTGTGCTTGAAGGTGATCTTGTGGTTGATTACCTTCGTTCTCATCATTGCACTCCTCGGAATCGTGGTATACCAGGTACTACACGAATTTCAACCATTTTTTCATTGTTGCCCGATCTTTTTTTTGTCAGGGGGAATTTGATCGCACTGTCAAGTGCAACGAGGGTTCGATCACCTGACTTCCTCTTGGCAAAAGCTTTACAACACCCACATTATTGTTTCTTTGAATTTTTTTCACCTTATTAGTTTCTAGAAACGTATGTGCATATCATGTTTTTAAATAACTGGAAAATCCTCTTATTATTGTTTTTTGTAAATACCCATAA